>MU388230.1:0-214586 GCA_022578535.1 Jackrogersella minutella
TGTGTGATGCGAGAGAAAGATGTAAACCTTCTGTTTTCGATTTTTAGCGAATGAAATCGTTGCTTGAAGATTTACAGCGTAGCGCATGGCATTAAGCGGGGTTATTGCTTTGCACGATGCGTCCAATTTGATGTCCTGTAAGAGGGCCAATTTCTGGTTCAACTTGTCGGCGTCTTGCTCGGTTTGAACTCCAAGTCTAAGCCTTCTCAAGATTTGCGTCATCCATTGAAACCAGCGGCTCTGTCTCGCGTTCCGAATCTCCTTGGGATGACACCGAAGCTAGATTTTGAAGGTGTTGCCAGCGACGTCTGACGGCCCAGTATAGAGTATCGCAGTGAACCCAGCGCCAAAGGCTTTCCGAACAATAGTATGTGTTATACCCTAACAGATAATTGCACACATCTATCGAAGAAAGCTCACGGTCGGAGAATATTTTATTCGAAATTTGAACCATCAAGCTCCGCGCTACTACTTCTTTGTCACTCGAATCTATGAAGTCCGGGTTCTTCTTCAAGGCGTCAGTATGGGCAGCCAAAAGCGCCAGTCTCTGATATGTTGGCGACTCTAACTTGGTGGCATAGTTGGTGACGTAGTGCAATAGCGACAGCGTTTGCGTTTTTGTAAATATCATCGCGAAGTCATGGTTATGCCTCAACGCAGTAGCAAGTACCATAGTCCAGCGCGAACAATGCCGATGAACTCTCTTGATGTGCAAGACGCCTTCATCATCGAGATAAGTCTTTTCGCTTATTCTCCACGGCCAACCAAATCGACAACTTCGCCCGCCGGCTCGACCTTTCCGATGCTTACCTAACCGAGTGTTGGCGTACTTGTGGCAGGTGGCCGTGCATCTGTGGTACTGGGCGGCAGTAGCCACGAATTGTGCCTCATCCTCCCATTCAGCTTCGAGCTGGTCGAGGTCTTCTTTGAGACTCTCCTTGGGTTGAAGACGGCTATGATTGCGAGATCGCTGTCGAGAGACTTCCTCATCGAAATCTTCTTTGAAATGCTCGTCAACCCACCTTAGGAAACGGTCCATCTCGTCTTCTCCTGCTTCTAGGATGTCGCTGATAAATGACTCCGTCCCGATATTACCACTATACCAAAGAAACCCGTGAAGATGAAAAGCACCTCTCCCGTTCGTTTCGATAACACCGAAGTATTGGCTGATGGGCCCGAAAGCGCCATCCATGGTATCTGCGCGGATGAGCTCATCAAAGAAGGCTTTGACATGATTGTGAAACCACTCAACCGCAGTAACCGGGTCTTGGTTGATCTCTTTCTGAATCACGCGGCGATTTTCGAGTATGGATCTGTCCAATTTCTCTTGGAGCCTTGCGATATACTCCGAACCCCGAAGGCTCCGGCCCATCTGGATACGAACAGGAGATGACATGTCGTTTGGATTGATCGTGAACCAGATTGCCTACGCAAGATGTTCATCTTCAAGGTCTGCCCGATGGCCTTCTCCCACTATTCCCAAGCAAAACATATGCTTCAAAGGAAAACCAGTTGTTCGTACGCTCTAGACCGTTCGATAGGCAAGGATTTACCCTCACACCCACATTCGCCATAACAGAATTCAAGGCTCAAGGGCAAACCTTACCTAGCGCTTTCTTAAGCCTCACAGCGAGACAAAAGAATCGAAATGGCGCTGACTTCATGGCTACATATGTGCAATTGAGTAGAGTAGTCAGCCTTGAAGGGATTCGCCTGCTATCGACAATAGATAGAGAGCACTGGATGTCGCTAAGGTTGCCCTTTAGAATGAAAGAGGGTATCGAAAGATTAAAGGTGCTTGACACAATGACAATGGAAATGTACCTGCGGGACTTTGGCCTTAACTGAATACCTAGGTACTTAGCAAAATTAGTTGGCGAAATAGGTAGTTAGCGAAAATACTTGGTGAAAATACTTGGTGAAAATACTTGGTGAAAAAAACTGCTAGAGCTCATGTGGGGAATGTAGATTACCAACATTGAAGAAACCCTCATGCGGTAAACTCAGGGCTTTTGTGCATCCCGCAGGGCGTGCCTCCTGTTTCTTAAGTGTTTTAAGTTGACGGTCAGAGACCGTCAAATCAACTTGAACTTCGAAGTTTGATTATGTAATACTAATGCAACGCTTTTGATAAGTAAGCGATTCCGTTATTGAATTAGGAGTATTGTTCATATACTGCTTTATGAGATATTCCGATAAATAAATACCTAAATTCTCATCCCTCATTAACTCTCCATATCAAAATCAATTATTCAAATGTCTATCTCACATCCAAGTTGGAGTCACACTTCACCATTATTCAAACATTCCAGGAAATAAATCTTGTAAAGACCACTTAGTCCAAAATGACATCTATAAAGAAAACAGATATCGAAGCGTTCGAGGCACTAACTCAAGTACTTCTTCAATTAGCTTCCAAACGACAACTTCAACTTGTACTAATGAATGCTCACAGGTTGTAAGTTTCGGTCCAGGATCTAGGTCAGACATGTCAGTCACTACTTTTAGTCACCACCTGAAGCCCCCGTGGAAATTCTAAGCTACCTTTCAATAGTAGACTACCACCAAATCCAAACAACATCATTATTAAACAGTACCATACAGGCTTTGAAAATGTCGCTGGTCTCAGGCCGGAGTGGTCCCTTCTCCTCTCCTCAGGTGACTCGTCAAGGAATCCGTTCTTTCATGGAGGCTGTGTGTATCTATCACACAAAGACGAGCTCTATGCTATGTCGGATCTTCTACAGTCTACCAGCAGCTCGACGCTGCCCACGATTTTGATATCTAAAGTGTCTTTCCAGCGTAACGCCCAACAGCACATCTATGAGGCCCAATGGATGAAGTTACGGCCACCCCCGAGCATTTCCATGCCGGCCGGTGCGTGCCTTTACGAAGACGGGATACTATACTGTTCCCAAGGCACGCTGACTCCCGATTCCGGCGGCTTATGGCATATGCCCTCTGGGAAGCCTCCCACGCCCGTCTTAACTAGCTATTTCCATAAGCCTTTCAACTCAATCCAGAATGTGGTTTGGGATCTAGAGGGTGGCTTATGGTTCACAGATAGCTCTGTCGGTTTCGAGCAAGAAATTAGGCCCAGGCCGCAGCTACCTAACCAGGTATATCGGTTTGACCCTGCCACGGGAGACTTGCGCGTCGTTACAGACGGGTTCAGTAGACCTACAGGGATAGCGCTGAGCTCTAACAACCGCACCATGTACATTACCGACACAGGTGCTGCTGGTCCAGATGGAAGCATGGATCATACAGGGTATCTTGCCCATCTTCATCCAAACTAAGAAGACTTGTTGTCGCTGATGTAACTGTAGCCCCGCAACTATATATGCTTTTGATGTTGCGCAAAGATCTGGTTCCGCTTTGCTGATTAACCGGCGTGTCTTCGCCTATGTCAAAGAGGGCGTACCAACAGCAGTGGCATGCGATTTACATGATAATGTATTTGCTGCATGCGGGGATGGCGTTGAGGTCTGGAGCCCAGCAGGTTTAGCGCTAGGGCTGATCGAGGTGCCCGGTAAGTTGATAGCTATGTCACTCACCGTCTCCGTTCCTTTCCCCTCTCGTCATATACTTCATTCCTAATCGACTCTCTCCCAATATATTGCTAATATTCAGCTAGGAGGTTGCACAAGCCTGTGCTTTGGACGAGGCGGGGAGATATTCATCTGCTCTAAACAGCAGCTGTGGTTAGTTCGACTAAGAAGTACGAAAATTTCTTCTCCTATACCAGTCGAGACACTTTTTGCTAATGCTATAATATTGTAGCTGGATCTCAGTGAATAGGGCACGTAAGCTCAGAACCCTTGCTCGCATATTATCTCTTTCTTCTGAAGTGTACATATTCTACGTTTATGTGGCTTGAGGCATGCAGTCAAAAGAATGAATTAGATTGAATCTGACATGATAGAAGCTATATAACCCCCCCCTCAGAGCTTTCTCATTTTAACAGAGCTAGAAGGGTCTTAAACTTAACAAGAGAATAGTCTGATGCCTTCACTCCATATGATATTGGTCACGTTAGATCGGAAGCTTACTTCGCATGGTAAACTTGTACATATGAAGCCAGAGTCGTAACCGGGTTATTATGAGGAACATCACACTCAATTGTCAGACCAAGCATGATGTGCGGCCTGAACCGCATCTTGGGGTGCCCAACCATGGAATGTGTCCATGTAGTCAAAGCTCCTGCATGTGCCTCGATCCTGGCATTGAGTTACGGCTCTGGGGGACCGTACCAGTTAGTTCATCGTATTAAAGCATGACGCTTATGAAGTAAAAACAAAGGGAGGGAAGTTATTACTCTTGTATGATGGTGATGCTTCCATTGTGGTGGTTGTCGATTTGCGTCTTTACGACTTCCACACAGACAATCTAAGACGTGTCAGGTTTCAACAATACTTAGCATACAGCTGCGACATATAGCTTACGCAATGAGCTTGGTCTCTGTTCCAATGCCAGTCTTGCACGTCACGTCTCTCTCTCCCAAGTTTGATGACGGCTTGGTGGCTCTCTGCGGCCAGGCACAATAGGAGAATGGTGGGGAACTTCATCTTCACTTTTATGTATGAAATGTTAATCGAGGTTCCGGTGTCTTGGGTATATCGAATAAAATCTTGGACAGGCAGAATGATGGTGTTTTATATTAAAGATTCAAGTGCTCCTTCTTGTAGGACTTGACTCGCTCCTATGTCACTCTTACATCAATCCCCTTCATCTACACTTGCTTGCTTCATTATTTTCAGATATAGGAATAACCTTTCCCAGTTCCATGGTTCACTTGTATGTACTAGCTCCTAGTGATTTGCGGGTATAGGCAGGTCCTCATGGTTCTTCCTAGCAATCATCTACGTCCCATCTTCGTCATCCATGGTATTGGGTCTTAGCTACCCGTTAGTCGGAAACCTATATGGTGGGTATTTGTCAAAAGGACTCATTAGAATCCTATAGTAAACCACATGACGACCTATTTATATGGTTAAATGTTGTTAAAGTTAGGCTAATATATCATAATGAGACAATAGAGAAGGGCTTTGGGCGATGGTGATGATGATGATATTATTAGCCATGGAAAGGAGATTTCGCCACATGATTCAACCTACTAAAGTAAATACGCTAGTAGAAATCTACCTAACAGTTGAGACGTACATGTAGCTGCTAGGTTGGGATTTGACTACTTGCATCCACGTGTGTGTAAAGCACTGTGAATGATGCTGTATGCTAAGAGTTTATAAGAGTGATGGTCAGAGACAGCCAGAGTTGATCTTAACCACTTGATTACATAACATACCCCACATATGGGAATGCTGAATAATGTGGGGTCTTTCTACGTAATTGTTTCATTTTGTTCAAAGTGGGGGTTTTATCAACTAAACGGGGGCTTACCTACCTACGTACGTAAACGACAATACTTATCGCTAATCCCCGCGTTTTGGCTTATCGCCGGTCCTTTGCATCATCTACAATTGTAAACTCCTGGGTCCCCATCTTACCTAATTCCTTTTTTTTTTAAATCAACACTTCCGTCTTTCAATGTGATGGTCAGCCGCGTCACATCTTGCCATATTGTAGTTCCCGCAAAACTTGCGAAACTCACAATATGGCTTACATAGCGCCTATCCACCGGCCTAATAGCGTTCGACACGCACTCCGCGCCAACCTGTTTCCCGGAGAGGATGAGTGCCTCATTCTTGCGTGGGTCTTAACAAGCGTATAACCACGACGTAATGATGAGGTGAAAGCTAACTTCTTGTAGCAAAACTAATCGCCTAGAGATATGGAAGCTTCAGGAATCAGGTTCATTAGTACACACCGACACCAAGGCTGTGAACGGGACTATCTCTATTCTGCAAAAGCTGCGACCTCGAGATGCAGAAACCGAGTTAATATTTGTTGGAACCGACAGGTTCCATTACTTCACCTTCGGATGGAATGCGACAGATGAAAGATTAGAGACAGTAGACTCCTTTTTTGACATTCACGAAAAACACATGCGAGATGCGCAAAGTCAGGACATGTGTGCGGTTGATCCGACGGGACGGTTCATGGTTGTCTTACTCTGGGAGGGCGTTATCAATGTGCTTCGCATGCACACAATCAAGAGCAAGAGACAAAATCTTCACTGGATGGATCAGGTACGAGTCTCTGAACTCTTTGTCAAATGTGCCGCTTTCCTTCACGTCGAAACTGGCCACCCAAAAGTCGCCTTCCTATACCAATCTCGAACCGATATGCCTGATTCTCAACTCGTTACATACCGCTTGACTTCAGACGACAAAAACACAGAAGTTTCCCGATTCGAAGTTCGAGACCAGGTTGATCGCATCGAGATCAAAGACCCAGGCGCTGCTATATTGATACCAGTTGGTAGAGGCGAGGAAGACCGGAAACGGTATATCATACGAAATGCTTCCACTGCGCGTGCTCAGCTGGGTGGTGTGATTGTCGTCGGTGAGACAAGACTACTATACTACGACGACGCTGCTAAAAAGGAAGTTGAGACCGCACTTCCAGAGTCCTCCATATTTGTCTCTTGGGCCGAATATGACGTTTCTCATTACTTTATCGGGGACGACTATGGAGTCCTGTGGCTACTTGAGATTCTCCTCGATGGTGCCGTGGTCACTGGTTTGCAGATGAACAAGATAGGAGTGACTTCAAGAGCCAATACTCTCGTTTACATGGGAAACAATACTCTGTTTGTCGGATCTCACTACGGCGACTCCCAAGTATTCCATGTAAACCTCGGTAAGAAGTCACGGCAAGTAATCCAGACGTTCAACAACATTTCCCCGATAATGGACCTTAACATCATGGATATGGGCAATCGAGAAGGAGATGAACAGACTACCAATGAGTATTCCTCGGGCCAAGCGAGAATTGTCCTTGGTAGTGGCGTCTACAAGGACGGGAGTCTACGGAGTGTGCGTAGTGGTGTTGGTTTAACTGATATTGGTCTTCTCGCTGATATGGAGAATATTCGAGCAGTATTCTCCATCACATCCGACGGAACGTCCAAGATCGATACATTGGTGGTCTCATTCTTGACGGAATCCCGAATATTCACATTTAACCCTGGTGGCGAAGTCGAAGAGGTCGAAGAATTTAAAGGAATGATATTCGGCGAGCAGACCCTGCTAGTTCGAAACCTGCCAAACGGGCGACTCCTCCAGGTCACGACAACTAGTGCATTACTGGTGGATTTGGAAGGTGGTGTCGTTGTATCAACGTGGAAACCAGCCGAGGGGCAGATCACCAACGTATCTTCCAATGACGAATGGGTCCTTCTGTCTGTTGACGGGAGGGTTCTCATATCGCTACAGATACAACAGGATCTAGTGCGGGTCGGGTACAACGACCTTGAAGATAAAGATCAAGTGGCTTGCCTTCACTTACCTCTGGAATATCCTACCATTGGTGTGGTTGGTTTCTGGAAGTCAGGGATGATTTCCATTATTGATATTAAAACCCTCCAGTCTATTCATGGAGAAAATTTGCGACGAAAGGATAATAATGCCTCGATACCCAGAGATGTCGCGCTTGCACAAGTCCTCCCCCCAAATCTAACCGGGCCAACATTATTTGTAGCCATGGAAGATGGTTATGTCATAACATTCAACGTCTCTAAAACCGACTTTTCTTTATCCGGACGAAAAAGTGTTGTGTTAGGGACACGACAGGCTCGATTGCAGCTGCTACCCCGAGACAATGGAATTTATAATGTATTTGCAATGAGCGAAAATCCCAGTTTGATTTACGCGGCCGAGGGTAGGATAGTCTATTCAGCAGTTACTGCTGATGATGTGACCTGCGTATGTCCGTTCGACGCCGAGGCATTCCCAGACTCCATCATCGTTGCGACGGAGAAAGATATCAAAATATCCGTGATAGATACGGAGCGTCAAACTCACGTGCAAACACTGCATATGGGAGAAACTGTTCGTCGCTTGGCATATTCCCGCAGCGAACGAGTCTTTGGTTTAGGCTGCTTTAAAAGATACGTGGAAAACAATGAGGAGATCATAAAAAGCTCCTTTAAGCTTGTGGACGACGTCGTATTTAAGCAGATCGGGAAGGAGGTTGTCCTAGACAGCTCACCTAGAGTGGAAATGGTTGAGTCTGTGATTCGAGCTGAGCTTCGGGACGCATACGGAAACCAGGTTGAAAGATTCCTAGTCGGCACTTCGTACCTTGAGGAGACATACGGTACCGCACCAGCAGATAGCATCAGAGGACGAATATTAGTCCTTGGCGTTCAGAGGACCCCGAATGGAGTGGAAATATTCACAGTTAGCAGTCGAAAACTGAAGGGCGCCTGTAGGTGTCTTGGGGTCCTAGGTGGTAAAATCGTTGCCGCCTTGGCAAAGACTGTTGTTATGTACACATACACGGAGACGTCATCACAGACTGCGGAGATGAAGAAAATTGCATCATATCGACCGGCTACTTACCCCGTCGACCTAGCAATCGATGGAAACATTATCGCGGTCGCTGATCTGATGAAATCCATGACCCTGGTTGAGTATGTCCCGCCTTCTGACGGCAAAGGTGCTAAGCTTGTGGAAGTGGCAAGACACTTGCAGTCATTCTGGTCCACTGCTGTGTGTCACATAGACCAAAATTCGTGGCTAGAATCAGACTCCCTAGGAAACTTATTAATACTGAAGAGAAATGTGGATGGTGTTACGGCAGAGGACAAGCGCAGCATGGACATTGCGGGCGAGTTTAATCTTGGAGAAATGGTGAACAAGATCCGAAATGTCACTGTCGACGTTAGCGATAATGCCATCATCGTTCCACGGGCATTTATTGGCACGGTAAGTTATTCCATCGCGTTGTTACACAGCTAGCATTGCTAATAATAATCGAACAACAGACAGAAGGAGGCGTCTACGTCTTCGGAACTATCTCGCCAGAGTACATAGACCTACTCGTCAGGCTCCAGGCCAATCTTGCCGAGGTCGTGGAAACGACGGGCAACATACTGCTTGACAGCTACCGATCCTTCAGGAACGAAGAGCGCGAGTCAGGGGGTTCATTCCGCTTCGTCGATGGCGAGTTCCTTGAGAGGTTCTTAGACATTGATGAGAATATGCAAAAGGAGGTCTGCTCGGGGTTGGGGCCTGATGTCGAGGCAATGCGAAATCTGGTTGAGGAGTTAAAACGGATGCACTAGTTGAAACTTAAGGACTCGGATCTCATTTCAACGGTCAACCAGAAGGGTAAAAGGTGCTACTGTTTTTTTGAGATACGAGATACTGGCTAGGCGGTGAGGTCTTAGTTACTATCGATGTATGAAATGTCAGTAAGAACCGAAAAGAGAATAATGTCTAAGACTTTATGATATTGTCACCTATGAGCGTGATTGACCAATGTTAGTCCAGTGGTATGCACTTATGTAAGTCTACCGGTATTGCGACGTCACAAGTAGCCCCTTAGGCGTGGTCACATGACAGTGGAGCCCCTGAGCTTAACCCTTGGAACTGAGTCAGCAAAATGAATATCGGGCTAGGTATCGGGCTATCGGGCTATCGGGCTAAACCGAATGAATTTAACCAATCATTCGATAGCAATTTCATAGCTCTCTCTTTAATTTTTGTTGCCTGAGGCCAAACCAATTACCCAACATCCCATTCGCAGTTTAGCTTAGGAGATAATTACCGAAAGTCTTTCGATTATATCCCGAGAGAGAAAAAAAAAAGACCTCAACCTTCAAAGTCATCGCAACCCTACCACCTAATCAATTGATCCACCACAACGCCATGGCGCCCCTCACGATTGCGTCCCGCGCCCTCGCGCGAGGGTTGTCGAGATCATCATGCTGCCGCCTCGACGCTGCCCGCGCCCTGAGCACGTCCGCACAGCTCCACGCCTCCGGCTACTCCAGCCCGTTCAAGACCGAGTCCAAGACCACTAACATCCCGGACTTCGGCGCCTACTTCAGCAAGGGCAACGCCAACACGAACTTGCTCTTCCAGTACTTCATGGTCGGCACCATGGCCTCCATCACCGCCGCCGGTGCAAAGTCTACCGTGCAAGGTATGTTGCGCAGGTTGTGTGCGTGAGGTTGATTTCGTTGGGACATCCGGTGCCTTGATCTCGGCTTCACTCCATACGTCCCGTCAATCGTGTTTTGTCATCTGGGCGCATCGGTCTGCTAACGCTCTGCGACGTATCTAGAATTTCTAAAGAATATGTCCGCGTCCGCCGACGTCCTGGCCATGGCGAAGGTCGAGGTCGACCTCAACGCGATTCCCGAGGGCAAGAACGTCATCATCAAGTGGAGAGGAAAGCCGGTGTTCATCCGACACCGCACCGAGGACGAGATCAACGAGGCGAATGCGGTCGAGGTTTCCTCCTTGAGAGACCCCCAGGCCGATGACGATCGTGTCCAGAAACCCGAGTGGTTGGTCATGTTGGGTACGATTATCTTCCGTTTCCCCGAAATCTTCGTCAACACCCCCTATATAACTGGTGTGATTTGGTTAAAGTTGTCTGTGGACATGGCTAATATAGTTGGCAAACAGGTGTCTGCACACATCTAGGTTGTGTCCCCATCGGCGAGGCGGGAGACTTCGGCGGATGGTTCTGCCCCTGCCACGGTTCCCACTACGACATCTCCGGACGTATAAGGAAAGGGCCCGCCCCCCTCAACCTCGAGATCCCCTCGTACGAGTTCCCCGAGGAGGACAAGATGATCATCGGTTAAAAAAATAAATAAAAAAAGCGAGGGAAGTCGTTGGTGTACAATTATCCCACTACTAGACTTGACGGGTCGTGCCTCGTTTTTCTTACTACCGTCAAACACTTGGGCAAGCAATAGACGTAATGGAAAGGTCGTGGGGTTCATCATGGCATCCTTTAGAAGTTTTCCTCCTGGCGTTGCCGAACTGTACAAAAACAAATCAAAATTTGTTAACCCTAAGAAACGCATGATCGGCTCCGTGATTACTACCTGTTCGCCTTGTATCGCTTGGTTGGTTCATATTTTGTACTCCGGCGAATGCTGAAGACAACCATAGCTCCCATGTAATCTATCTTAGCATCTTACCACACGGTCTTCACGCAGTTTCGGAGTGTAGCCTCCTATATATATTTGCTAGCAGGTAGAGAAATAAGCAAGGAGAATAGCTGATTATTTCTATCTCAAAATCCTCTCAATACCCCCAAATAAGTCTCCCATGGGAATTTTGATGAGATGCCCGCCAACTGTTTATATCCACATCAATAAATGCAACTCATAAGAGTCTAGAAGTTATGCGTTTGGGATAACCTTGAAAGCGCGGCAACATGTCCATGATAATCCCGAAAATGACTCAAACAAGGCAGTATCCAGCAAAGATAATCGACAAGAATCATGGTTCCGTGGTACCATATATGATCTGTTTAAACTAGTTCGGATGAGACTCCCAAGAGACGATCAGTCAGTCTTGATCAACGACTGGGCGAGCTTCACGTGTGCCGTCTGTATGATACAAATCAAAGCAGACTGTAATGTAGTCAGTCTCACTATGCCATAACGACCCAAAATGGACTTGGTAAGTAAGCAGGAGTTTTGTATCTGTTAGAGTTGTGTCGATGGCCCTTGGATGGAACCATGTCCAACATCATAAGATTTCCCAAGCCCGGCAAGACCTGACTACCGGGCGTCTTGGACTTGGCATCATCACAGGAGAGTTATTGGTACAAGTGTGTAAGACATCACAACATTATTATCGTGAGTCTGGCATATGGTGAAGGGCATGCATGTTTCTGCAATCTTAGTTTACACACCCGTTCAGATAATTACTGCTAATCAATAAGGAATAAAATGAGCTATTCAGAAGACACATCCAGACCCAAAAAGGAGGCCTGTTCATCTCATCTCTAGAGATTAAAAGGCACGTTGAGAGTTCCAATGGGGCTAAACTACCTCAGATCACTGTTACAATGAATAAAAGGGCTGCCTTGCACCCTGCGACGATGATGGGCACAAGTAAAAAGTCCTCGCCCTGAGTCCTTGGTAGCCACGAAATTCCGGGGTTCTGAGTGGTGACACTTGGATGAAGAGCGCAGGGTTACAAATGTTGATATTCAGACGTTGTCTTCGGGACTCGGTAGAATAATAACACAAAACCCTGAGCTGCTGAGGTCGCAATTGTGTGGAGTTATAGGCCCTGAAGCGATCCAAGTAGTGCCAGGGGTTCCTTTCGCGTGTCAAATTGACCTATCACAACCCCTGTAGCCCCCGGACGCGGCTCGATCACGATGAGACACTTCGGGTAGGATAGTCAGTCTCATCCCAACTTCATCAGTCTCAAAACTGATATCGGCCGCTATTACACGGAGCCAATGTCCACCCTACCCCCAGTAGTCGCCAGCTTGACACAGACATCTGTCAGTTGGGGTGCCCGAGATGGGAAATTCCCTTGCGACCCTCAGCCGCCGGGGCCGATGAGCTGATGACAAGGCCATTCGATCTTCTTTCATTCATAGCCAGCCGCCTGCGAATTCCATGCGCGGCTCATCGGTCCTCGCGCCGAATTCGCACAATGGCATCCTGGGTCTGATCCTCATTGTCTAGAATTGCTCCCAAGGCATGTCATCCCAACCATCGACTGGTAATTCCTCCGGCTTCTCTGGAGCCGAAATCGACCATACCTGGCTGCCTATTCTAGATTTGGACGATGCCCGTGTTTCTTCTCCGACGCAAGATGAGATGTTGGGATGATTAGATCTACGGAGCCAGGATCTAATGAAGGAAAAGAACGGGGCCCGTTATAGCGAGAATGTCAGTTTGGATGGTTCTTGGCGCCAGGAGCCTGCCGTCCCGCATACTACACTGAAGCCTCGCCAACGCGTATGTCTCTTACATGGGCTCTTCGCTTGGCGCCCATGCGACCCTCGCAGTTTCAATGCTGTATATATAGAGACATGGCTGCTCTAGATGATGCTGACATTCCTATCCCCTTCTTACTTATCCGACGATAGCACTTCATTCTCGCCTTGTCACGTTCTTTCCGTCTAGTTCTGGGAACTATCTTTTTCTCGTTACTTTCTCCACACTCTTTTGCGCTTCGGCTATTCGATTATTGGGCAGGGCCTCTTTATACTTACGATCTCTATTTTTTACCACGAACGGTCGTTTAACTTCGAAATACCGACAATATGAAGGTCGAGACAAGTGCTGTTTTGTTGGCTATGTTGGGCGTGGCAGCTGCCCGTCCCGATGCGGTCAGGTTGTTTAGAAAGAACCGCCACGTAGTTGGTAGTTCGGCTAAGACCAGGCGCGAGGTTCCTCGTGAGTTCTTTATGCATTGATACGGAGGATCACCCACTGACACGATAACAGAGGAGCATTCACACAACAAGTTCCTTACCGGTGTCGGCGCTGCCTTGAACCTAAACAACGTGGACCAGGTCCAAGATCCGGTCTTCGCCCTTCTCGGAAATGCAGCCGCTGCTCAGGGTGCCGGTCTCGTGACAGACCTAGACTGTTTGCAACAGCGAGTTGCTGACCAGGCTTTCACTAATGCCAAGGCGGCCAACGATGTTGAGGGCATGACTAACGCGTTGATTTTCCGTGCTCTTGTATGTACCTCACTTCGAGCGATCGTGTCGTCACGAAGTCTGACATTAATTAGGAAAGGAATACCGGTTCTGTCGGCCTGGCTTCCGTTCTTTGCCAGTCCGAAACGGCAAAGAACCCTGAAATCGCAGCGATCCAACAGCACCAGGACCCCGCCTCCAGCGGAGCGGCTGCGTTGAACAAGCAGATCACGCTCACTCTAGCTTCTCAGCTTTCGTCGATCGGCGCTGATCCCCAGCTTGCCTTGCAATCCGGAACCTTCGCGCCCGGCCAGGTACGTTTATTTCGGTGGCTATTTTTGCCGAGTCAAATAGCTAACGACGAATCATAGGCTGGTGATGCTACCGGCGCTGGTAACACCTGTGACGTCGAAGATGATACAGAGGGTTGTATCTTCACCCAGAACCTTCTTGTCGAGGATGCCACTGCTGCTGAGATCAACGCCGCTGTCGCTTCTGCAGGTGGCAGTGCGACCGCTGGTGGCGCTAGTGCCAATGTCAGCAACTCCACCGCCACCGCCAGTGCTGCAGATGATGATGATGGTAAGCCAATATGTTTCCTTCAAGTTATGATTGAGCTCGTATGCTAACAAGAATAGGATGTGCCGCCGAAGACGGTTCTGCTGCTAGTACAGCTAGTACAGCTAGTAGTGCCACTGCTGCTACTAACAGCACTGCAAGCACCAACGCTGGTAGTGCTGCAAGCGGTAGCGCCAATGCTAACCAGGGTGCTACTTCGACGGCCGGTGTTGACGTCAACTCCTTCACCGGAAGTGTCGGATCTGCCCCCGTTCCTGTGATCAGCTCATCGGCCGACAGGCCCTTCTCCGTGAATGGCGCCACATTCCAGAACCAAGGCGCCGCCATCCAACGTGCCTGCGACGTGCAGAAGAATGCATGCGCCAACGCGGCCAACAGCGGATCCGCCTCCGTCAGCGTGTCCGACTGCGAGACTCAACAGCAACAATGCTCGGCCCAGAATGCCAAGAAGCGTCGCCAGGCAGTTGACACGGGCGACTGCGGATCTCCAGCTATTTCGTTCGGCAAACAATCCGACCGTCCCAACGAGGACGCTTTCGCGCCCGTCGACGCCACCGATTTCAACCACGGATCCGCACTCAAGCCGGCCGTGATTACAAGCTTCATCTGCCAGCAGCTCGGATCTAAGTGCGGTGCTTCGGACGCGACGGTGTCACAATGCAATGAGGGTGCCGATGCGGCTAACTCCCTATCAGGCCAGGCTGCTGCTGACGCCTTCAACGCCGCACTCGGCGTTTAGAGGGCGGAGGATGCAAAGGCTTTCTGCCTTCTTACCTGTACCTACCTATGTGGGACAGGTTAGGGGGGAGGCCATGATGAACGAACGATAGAACGGTTTCTGTACGAGTTCAGAGTTTTAAGAGTTGTAGGTTAAGATGTGACGTCTACTTCGTGATGAAGTCTCGGATTTTAGGGCATAAGCATATGATGAATAAATGAGCGTATGAAATTTGTGTTGGTCTTAAATGTGCCTACCTATGTACTTTACCTAATCCATATTCGCTATATCATTTCATTACTAGGTTCTGTTGGCAAGACTTGCAAGATTGGTGAAATTGTTGTCCTGAAAACTTGATTTTACCCGTGTATGTTGAATGCGGAAAATAGATGGGTTTCTTCGGAAAGGAGAATTTTATTGATGTTGAAGTGAATAAAGCAGATTACACGAATAGGTAGGGGATGATGAGTCAGCTAGCTAGTGGGTATTACCTAATAGTCAAGTACCCCACTTGGCCCGTGCTATTAAAGATGAGTAAGCCGCATATATCCCTGTCATTTTTATCTAAACTCATTCCATGTCAGTTCCAGCACTCAAAGGTAATTTGTGTAATACCTAAATGTATTCTCAATGGTATTTGATGTGCCCCTTTCCAAGTTATCTTCAATTCACGCTGGCCTATCCTTATAAAAATCAAACATATCCCCCTTGCCTCACACGAGAATGACGGATTTCGAGTTTGTAAATGTGGCTGCCCCCGGTGACGTAAAACGGCACTTGACCAAGATCCGCCGTCATGTTATGAAGGATATCGGTAAGGCGCGCAGAAAACCGCGGACGAAAAATCGTACAGAGGTTATCCTTGGCGAGGCTAGTTCGAACGCTACCGCGAATAGAGATGAAGCAGAGGGAAGTGGTGCATCGCAAGCTCTATCACTCCCAAGTCCTAAGATGGACAGTACTCTACATAATCTGGCCTATCCAACCGATATGGACGAGAGCCGGATGACTCTAGTTCGATACAGTAAACAGATATTCTTAAAAGGCTACCTAGAATATAGTTTCAGAGTCTAATAGTGGTACTAGTTGCCGACGAGTCACGTTCTACATATAGACCATTTCGATTTCCCTGGTTATCAATGGGATTATCTGATGCAGCTGCTTGGAATATCACCCTGGCTAACGCAGTATTATATCGTGGTGTGAAACCGGGTCAAAAGAAGCCTGAGTTCAATTCCAACGACGAGGCCATGAAATGGTATACACTGTCTCTGACGTCGATTGTAAAGAGGCTTGCAGATCCTGCCGAGGACAATAGCGAGGGTCTTGTCATTGCTGTCACTGGTTTTGTCTGTCATGATGTGTGTTCCCTCTCAAGGCCTTGATCATCAATCTTGACAGCTGACCATACTGAGAATCACCGTAGTCCTCGATAGGTAACTTCGATCGTTATTCTGTTCATATGGAAGGGCTCCAGCGTATTGTTGACAAAAAGGGCGGCATAGAAACTCTAAGCAGTCCATTTCTACGAATGATGATATCCTGGTAAGTCAGCCGCTCGCGTACGATCCAGTAAACAATACCCATCTCATACAGGCCGGTACGGATAGGCTTGACCTAGCCGGAGCGACATATTTTAATGCCAAACCACGCTTCAACGTACCAAAGGACTTCATCAAACAGATAGACGCTGGCAACGATTCCCAATACTTACAGCACTTGCTGCAGTCTTGGGACGCAGGCTGTCCCTCATTGGGTGACATCATGAGTGCGATGAAAGCTACAGCTGCTGTCGCCAGCTATTTCAACCGGCACTGTGATAGTCCTAATTTTTGGAGGGATGACATGACGATCGCGCGAGTTCTTTCGCCGGCTTTTCACGAGATCCTGTGCCTTGAGGGACGGCCACTTCCCAGTGACCCATCGGACCCCCAGTACTCTGGCACCGCAGCCAGGGAAGCCTTTCGACGAGCCGCACTCGTGTTCCTGGCCGCTATCAAAATCCGCATGGGGGCCGAGGCATACGAAATGGAGAAGCACCTCGAAGCTTTCCGCCAAATCTCGCAGCTGCCACTAGTGGACTGGGGCATGGTGGCCGAACTGAACCTCTGGGCTCACATCATAAGCGCCACGCAGGAGGAGAGCCCAAATCGTGCTTGGCATGTGCTGACTATCGTCGGGATTATGGAGTCCATTGGCCTACAGACAGGCAGGCAAGCCATCGATATTGCCCGTGGCATCATTTGGATAGAGGTTATCGACGCGGGAAAGTCGGACTCGCTCTGCCGCGAGATCGATAATTATCTAGAGGCCATGCTTGTGCAATGCCCCGAAGGCTTACCCGTGGATCCCCATCTCGACGCCTTTTCTGAAAATATTGATGTTGGATCAATGATCATTAGTAATCATGTGACTAGGTGTGGATCCGGGGATTAGCCCCACCACACACCCAACACCCCATAACACCCCGCTCAAGTTCAAGCTTTCTGACTTGAACTTGAACAACAATGATTTTATAAGACAAACCACACACTGCTTGCATAGGAATATGTGATCACAACCAAAACCTGGTATTATGGTGTAATACCCACAATCGAAAGCTGAAATACGTAAAAGGGGTGGCCGGTTATCGTCCGTCATACTGTAAGACATCAAAACCTTCAATTAATACGATCCTGAATACGATCAAAAGGACAAGACATGATTAATATAACGAATACCCCGAGACCTTCCAAAACAAGTAGAGTTAAAACTACTTCTAATTGCCTTAAATGTGTACCCCTCCGTATCCCATATCAAGACTCAATTCCCAGTGATACCAGCATCCGCAGCAAGATATTTTCCAGTCAGCCAATGACTCTTCTCCGACGCTATCAGTAGAACGACGTCAGCAATATGCTGTGGCACACCAACCTGATCAGAGCCTCGCTGCAGTAGGCATAGCGACTCGAAAGTATCCGGCGAATTTTCTATGATGTCTGTAACGATAGGACCTGGCGCTATTGTATTGACAGTGATTCCATGGCTACGGCCGAGCTGTCAAAACATTGTCAGCGTCAATTCCATCATATGTATGTATATCCGTTCCTACCTCGCCTGCCCATAGCACAGTCAGCACATCCGTAGCCGCCTTGGCCGCGGCATACGTAGGCAGCAACGGCGGAAACGTCCTCGACCCTATACTACCGATATTGATGATTCTTCCTCCCCTGGGCATCTTTCCTAGTCCTACAACTGTCTGGGTTAAAAATACCGGGCCGTACACGTTGACGTCGAAGGTCTTTTGGAGCTTCTCGAGGTCGACGTCCATAAGAGAGCTAGCTGTTGCGTTTCCGGCATTATTGACTAAAGCGAATATGAAATCAATACGGCAATTTTCGGCGGCTCTCTTTGGTTTTATTTCTTAAATAGTTAAAATCCAGGGCACTTACCGAGAATGTCGACGTGGTCTACCCCCAGCTGCCTCAGCGTCTCAGTGACGATTGTCCGGGCGCCCTCCGGCGTTGAGATGTCCGTCTGGACTAGCGCAACGCCGACCCCGTACTCGTCGCGGATGGACTGGGCTAGTTCGGTTGCTCGCACGGCTGTATCTTCGGAAACGTGGTTGATAGTCACGGAGACGCCATTGCGTGCTAGGGTCCTCGCGATCGCGGCTCCGATCCCGTTCTCCCTACCGCTGCCGGTGATAATGGCTACTTTCCCGGCGAGATCTGCGAAATTGTCCGCTGGCATCTTGGATCAATGGAAGAGTATATTTTAGAAACTATAGATGCCTAGGTATGTCTTAGCCAGATAGTGCGGAGTTGTCTACCTCCCCTTATTCTTGTGCTACCGCTTTCAACTATTGATGTAGGTCCTAGGATCATTTTATCGCTCACACATTAGACTAATCTTACACGCGTTATATCTTGTTGCATCTGCCACGAACGATACTAGTGGACCACTCCATGTCGGCTTTCATGCAATACAGTTACACTATGAAAACATCCGAACAGCCTCGGGTCAAGGTATGGCATAAGGCTAGCAAACCGTATTTAAAACTGGATAGGAATCTCTCTAGAGGTATTAAAAAAAAAAGAAATTCTACCTTGAATGGATGGCCCTTGATGAAATAGTGAAGTCAATATTTCAAGAGATACGTAGGTGGTTATAAGTTTAAATCGTAAAATCCTGGGCTAACTTAGGGCACTTCGAACTTCCGCAAGGCTATACAGGTACTCCTCATCGGTTGAAATAATTCGTTTAACGGGTATAAAACGGTAACAAGTTGCAAGTTTCATGCTCTAGCCTTTTTGTCATTCCTAAAGCAGATTCGTCATGGTCTGCAACTGAAGAGCGTCAGCCGCTCCCGCATTTGATATCTTAATACGCCCCTGACCGACTCCAGCGTAAATCTTCATAGCTACAAACGAGAAGGATTATCTTTGCAATCTACAGCAAACATTCGCTTAATAGCTTCGTCCGAACATGACAAATTCCTCGGCTAGTCGTTTACATTCTGGGTTCAAGCACTTGGTATCTCCCTTCTTTAAGCCCTCCGGCTGCTCGAAGGGAATGCACAAGCTCTTCATACCCATCGACGGGGCCTTCTGAGCCTCCGGCGTGTTGGGGTCCTCGTCCGTGCGCCCTGTTGTCAGATCCTTGATCTGGTCCTCGCACTTGCCATCAAGGCAGAACGGGATAATAACGACATTCTTGGCATCCAAAGCAGGAACTACGTCGTCCCACTTCTTGACGACAACGCGGTGTTCTTTGTAGGCCTTCTCCGCCTTGCTGTACATGTCACTCTGGATAGTTTCAAGTAGTGCGGGGACTTTTGCAGCCAGACCCGTCAGAGGAATAGTGCCCTTCTCGCCAGTATCTCGGCGCGCGAAACTAACCACCTCCTTAGCCGCATCCTTTGGTCCAAATTCCAGACGAAGGGGGACACCCTTCAATTCCCAGTCATTGAACTTCCAGGCTGGAGTGTAGCCCTCTCTTAGATCATCCTCGACACGTACGCCTGCCTTCTTCAAGGTGTGCTTGATCTCGTCGAGCTTTTCGTAGTGCTTCACCTTGTCCTCCGGAGTGGTGCTTTTCGTGATTCCAACAGGGATCAGGATCGTCTGGAACTTGGCGATGCGCGGAGGGAGGACTAGTCCCTTGTCATCGCCATGAATCATGACCATCACACCAATAACACGAGTTGACAGACCCCAGGAGTTTTGCCAAACGTTGATGTGCTTCCCTTTCTCATTGGGGTCTTCAACCGTGATGTCAAACATTCTGCTGAAGTTTTGCCCGAGACAATGCGAAGTAGCACCTTGGATACCTCGTCCATTGGAAGGGATATAACCCTCGACCGTGGTGGTATAGTAACCACCAGCGAACTTCTCATTCTCGGTCTTCTTGCCTCGTACCACCGGAACTGCTAGAAGCTGCTCATAGATACCGGCGTAAAGCTCCAGGATCTGTAAGACTTCCTCCCCAGCAAGCTCTTCGGTCAAGTGTGCTGTGTGGCCTTCCTGCCACAAAAATTCCCTCGCTCGCAAAAATGGAGTGGTCTGTTTTGCCTCCCATCGGACAACAGAGTTCCACTGGTTCAGTCTGAAAGGGAGATCTCTGTGGCTGCGAATCCACTTCGAGTAGTAGGGGTACATGACGGCTTCGGAGGTGGGGCGAACTGCAACTGGCACCTCGAGATTCTTGTCACCACTATTAAATAGACGATAATTAGTTACTATCAAACATAGTGACAGGCCATAATTGTATACACCTAAAGTAGGGGCGAGGAGATAATGATGTTTGAACTCACGCTTTGGTGACCCATGCAAGTTCAGGGGCGAAACCCTCAACGTGATCCTTCTCCTTCTCTAGAGACTTTTGGGATAAGAACATGGGGAAGTTGGTCTCATCAACCCCCATGGCTTCAATGCGCTCAGTAAACCACTTCCGAATAACATTCCAGATGTGCATAGTTGCAGGACGCATAATGTAGAAGCCCGAGATTTCGGTATAGTACTCGACCATCTCGGCCTTGAGCACGACCTCTTGATACCATTGCGCAAAGTTGTCGGCCTTGGATGCGGTGATTCCGATGATATCGTCTACCTTCTTTCCACCGACGACAGGAAGGCTAGCTTGTTTCGCTGCCTTCGCAGCTTTCTCTGCAGCCTTCTTTGCTTCCTTTTCGGCCTTCTTCAAGGCACTCTTGGACGGCTCGGCTGGCTTGTTCTCCTCCATGATTGTCGTCTTGTAATTTCGTCTCGGGATTACACTATGAATGGGCACAACAAAAATAAATTGTGCAGAGACTAAATTGGGAAATAAGACGAAGCTCTACCACAGGTCAAAATACATGAGATGTGATATAACTTCTGAAAAGTGTCGAGTCGAGGAAGATCTGAGTCAGTCCGGTGAAAGTGCCGGTCAGGGAGAAAAAAATAAATAAGGTACAGGTAAAGGTACAGATATGTACGTATCCGTACGTGTATCACCGTTCCCTAAGGTTTGTATTTTGGTAGTACCTAATAACGCGGCCTGGAAATTTCAATGGTGCCCCGCGATTTCCCAATCTCTCAATGGTGGGGTTTCCAACGTACATACAAATATTTAGTCATTAGAGGGGCTGATAACACAGAATATGGCCTGTGCACACCAAAGACCGGGCCGGGAACAACCTTTGCTCCCGCAAAAAAAGTTCCAGGATACCGCTAACAAGCTTCATCCAACAAAATATTGAAGGAGCAGCCTGGTAGCTCCGATTCTTTAAAAAAAAGACATTAGGAAATACTAAATTCCCCCGCCTCTCCTTCTCAACTACAACATATACAGAAGACATCTATTCATTACAAAGTATAAGAAACTTCGTAAAAATATGACTTCCATATTTGAACAGCCTGGAAATGGCACTCTGTTTCTTGGCGGCCAGAAGATATCTGGTTCAGATATTAGGGATCAAAATGGTAAGTAGCTTTTTTACTTCTTCTATTCACGGTGTATACATATAGCTAACCAGACACCAAGTTCTCGCTACGCAAGCTATCGCCAATGTTGTCAAAAGTTCCTTTGGACCCAGCGGTCTAGACAAGATGATGGTGGACGACATTGGAGTAAGTAAATTAATGACCCCATCTACGAGCTTTGTCACTAACTGTTGTAGGATGTCACAGTAACAAACGACGGCGCGACCATTCTCAGTTTACTAGATGTCGAACACCCCGCTGGAAAGATTCTCGTCGACTTGGCGCACCAGCAAGATAAGGAAGTTGGCGATGGTACCACCTCAGTCGTGCTCATTGCTGCCGAGCTCCTACGACGGGCAAACGAGCTGATGAAAAACCGAATACACCCGACTACCATCATTACAGGCTACAGACTTGCTCTAAGAGAAGCTATCAAATACATGAGCGAGAACATCAGCACCAAGGTCGAGAGCCTCGGTCGTGAATCGCTCATCAGCATTGCAAAGACTTCTATGTCTAGCAAAATCATCGGCTCCGACTCCGACTTCTTTGCCAACATGGTAGTCGATGCTATTCAAGCAGTCAAGACGACGAATAACCGCAGCGAAGTCAAATATCCTGTCAAGGCTGTCAATATCCTGAAAGCACACGGCAAAGGCGCTTTGGAATCGGTTTTAGTCAAAGGTTACGCCCTGAACTGCACCGTTGCGTCGCAGGCAATGAAGACGCGGGTCCAGGATGCTAAAATTGCGGTGCTAGATATGAACCTGCAGAAAGAGAGGATGAAGTTGGGTGTGCAAATCACAGTTGACGACCCTCAGCAGCTCGAGCAGATCCGCGCGCGAGAATCGGGCATGGTCATCGAGAGAGTGGAGATGATACTTAAGGCTGGAGCAAATGTCGTCCTGACAACCAAGGGTATTGACGACATGTGCTTGAAGCTCTTCATTGAGCGTGGCGCTATGGCTGTTAGGCGGTGTAAGAAGGAGGATCTACGACGAATTGCGAAAGCTACTGGCGCGACCCTGCTGAGCACTCTCTCCGATCTCAATGGAGATGAACGTTTCGATCCTTCGTACTTAGGCTATGCCGAGGAAGTTGCGCAAGAGCGTATCTCGGATGATGAGTGTATCATGGTCAAGGGAACTAAGTCACACTCGTCCGCTTCCATCCTTCTTCGCGGACCGAATGACTTCCAACTCGATGAAATGGAGCGGTCCGTTCATGACTCGCTATGTGCGGTTAAGCGAACTTTAGAGAGCGGCAGTATTGTGCCCGGTGGTGGCGCGGTGGAGACAGCATTACACATCTACCTAGAGGAATTTGCAGGCACGGTTGGTTCTCGAGAACAGCTAGCAATCGGGGAGTTCGCACAGTCACTTCTCATTATCCCTAAGACGTTGGCTGTCAACGCTGCAAAAGATGCCAGCGAGATGGTGGCCCAATTACGGTCCCGGCACGCATTATCGCAAAGGACGCAGGATGGAGAAGCCAACGAGGACGAGAAGACGGTTTCGAAGAAGAAGAACTATAAGAACTACGGTCTCGATTTGATGAAGGGCAAGGTGGTTGACGAGATCAAGGCTGGCGTGCTAGAACCCAGCATGAGCAAAATTCGGCAGTTGAAGAGTGCGGTGGAGGCGTGCATCAGTATAATGCGGATTGATACCCTGATCAAGTTGGATCCGGAAGAGAGGGGGGAGCCAGATGACGGTCACGGCCATTGATAGGTAGGGTAATAAAAGGAAAGAGTGATGTGATGGTGGGTGCGAGGCGTTCCCGATAGGGAGAGAATAAAAGACACAAGTATAATTCAACGACCGAAATGCCGGTTCCGATAGTGATCATCCCGCTCGATGACATTAGCGTCTATCAACATTCCAGGATGTTGCGGTGAGATGGTATCGTTCACCTTCCAGCTTTGGTCAGCAGTAGTCCGTTGTCGTCGTATTTTAAGGCGGGTTGCATCGGCATCAAAAGTCCACACTTATAATGGATCCACCCCATACCATCCCAGCCCCATCCTAGCCCCATCTCCTTAGCTTACCAGCTTACCTAAACCTATCATTCTTGAGGTCTTTCCACGTTCTTTGTCACAACCTTCTATTGTCTAATTTTACTAGTAACTACTACCATGAATCATTCTCATAAAAAGGTATGTGTTTTCTTATCTTGTTCTGTCAAGAAGACACAGTACGATACCCATTAAGCCACTAGCAAGACAAACAATCCGTTGATACTCCCTTAGTCTAATTGGTGTTTTCTTTTTTCTGACTAAGTGGTTCGACGACGCCGATCCAAGATAAGGAGCCGAAGCGGCTCAAGCGAGCGAGGCAAGCCGGTAACCTGCCGACTCTGTAGTCGGTCTAGATTTTCTTACATAAATCTGATTGAACTTGACCTATGTAGTACTAGGCCCTTTTGCTCCCCCTTTTTTCCTTGATGAACCCGCGGAGTAGGGTGACGGACTATATCACTCCTCGCGGGGATACGTGCATACCAACTGATCACCGGGTTTCATATTGGTGCGCTTGCCTACAGGGGTCATACTTCGAGACTTCGTACCATCGTGGTTATCCTACCCGACGCTTGTTACGATTCGTCTACTCATCTTATGTATATGTATCTCTCTTTGTCCGGTCCGGTCGTCTGACATTGGCATGCCTCTGAGACATAAACGTTTCTTCCACGTTTTCGTCGCGCCGGTCTAGTGTTGCTAAGCTTTGCAGGAAGTCTCGCTGATAAGCTTACGCCGTATTTTGTTGTCGACTCGTGTGTTTTCGCTGCCAAGCCCCGGTTCGGTCAAGAAGGGGGTTTAGAAGGCTATAGTATCCCGTGCCATCCGTAACAATACGATCGCTTCTGCTGTATACCGTACACACAGAACGATCGTGAAAATGGGTTCGGCTCCTCAGGAAGATACCTACGTGCTACCAGAGGCCACGGCTCCGTCGCTTGTCCTCACACATCCAACCGAGGCCGAGAAATCCCGGACCTGGACACTCAACCATAGAGAATGGGGCGGCGTTCTGACTCTGGAGGATTATCTGAAGCGAGAGCCGTTCCTGGCTACCATCCCGCTGTCTGGCGATGGCGGCATGACGCACTGGATCCTCACAGATTCAACCTGGCCGGCGGAAAAGGGGACAGACCGACCGGTGCTCGCCTCCTGCGAGTCGATCAGCAAGCGCATACTGGCCGCCGCTCCCGGAGATCCCGTGGTCCGTGACGGCATCGGGCACGGCGTCGGCTCCGTCTTCACGTACCCCGAGTTCCGGGGGAACGGGTATGCGGGGCGTATGCTGAACGAGATAGGGACCTCCCTCCGTAAATGGCAAGGTGAGGATCAGGGCAGCCGCAAAGTCTTGTGCTCCGCCCTCTGGTCGGATATCGGAAAGGCGTATTACGCCAAGAAGGGGTGGGCCGCGTTCCCGAGCTTACACGTCGAATTCCCCGTTTCCGCCAACCAGTTGCAGGGAGGCGAAGAAAGCGAAAAGGCGAAAGGGAAAGTCTTGCCTGTCACTCGCGGTAATCTTGAGGAACTTTGCGTGAGAGATGAACAGCTGCTGCGCGAACAGCTATTACGCAAGGCGCGGGAAACCGGCCGGACGAGCGTGGCCTTCGCGCCGGATCACGATACCTTGCTGTGGCATCTACATAGGGACGAGTTCATCACGTCCATCCTGTTCCGATCGCATCCCCAGCAATCAGGCGTATACTCTTCGATCAAAGGCGCGCTAGCCGGGACCCAGGAAGGACACCGCGTCTGGGCGGTCTGGTCGCGCAACTACTACGGCGGCAGCAAAACCCCCACCGACAACATAGATAAGAACACGCTCTACATCCTCCGGCTGGTCGTCGAGTCCGAGGGAGAGCACCTAGGCGAGGACGTCGTAGAAGCGTTCAAGGCCGTGATGCGCACGGCGCTGCGCGAGGCCGGGGTGTGGCACCTGGGCAAACTCGACATGTGGAACCCGTCGCCGGCGGTGAAGAAGCTGGTCGAGCTCAGCGGCCTGCAGCACCGCTGGGTCGAGCGGGACGCGGAGAGCATACCTAGCATGATGTGGTACGGCGCCGAGGACTCCCGCGAGATCGAATGGGTCGCGAATGAGAAGTACTGCTGGTGTTGATGCCGAATCCGGTGGGGATATCACATAGATAAGCGAGGAATAGAAAATGGAAGAATGCGAAATCATACGGTGGAATGGTTTAAAGACGGAAAGATATATCATACAGCGATGTGTTTTACTCGAGACGAGATGTATTGCCCTCTCATGACTGACCCCATGGATGTCTGGGGTTTTTTAGATTTGATTTATATGGACTTCAACAGAATAACTCCAATGCTTTAAAGATACTACGGGATCATATACCGTGTTTGAGACTCCTATTTGCAGTGATACAGGCATAAACGTTGGTTTTCACTTTTGAGCCGTTGATTGTTGGAGAACTGACTAGTTCAGCATCGAAGAATGCTTTGAGTGAAGGACAAAGGCGACACCGGCATATTATCGCTTCAACTGGCAGTTTCCCGTACCTCGTACAAGTATGGTATAATACTCTACAGCTTATCATTATTCGTTCACGTTATAAGAAAATTTCCGAGTACCTCCTCCGTATGGAAGCCAACAACTATTGTTAGTACTACGTAATCCGTCTTTTTTTTTTTTTTTTTGTTGCAAAGCCTCACGTATCATGCTAAATAGTACAGAGGAGTGGCCGATTATGGCAATTTCGCATATTATTATGATAGAAAAACAGAGGGAAAACCCTCAGACTACCTATTACATCGAACAAGGAGGACACTCTGGTCGGCCTTGTTTTCTCATCTGAAGTGCTGATGCATCGCCGGGGTATTAACCGGAACTCCTTGACACCTTGCTAGTTCTGATAAAGCAACCAAATCGAAATACAAATCTGTAGGCCTAGGCCATCTCATCCTCTCGCCTTGTTGATATCCTCCTAGTTATGGTTTAGAGGATACCTACTGGGGTGGGAAGGTACGTAAATGACTTCTGTACGTGCGGTCCGTAAAGACAGGAGTCTGCCGTGGCATATAGTAACCTTAATATCGCCGTCACACTGGGTCTTCTTTGTCGTGATAGCCGTGGAATGTGTCAAGGAACTGATATGACAGGTCATTATGAGGTCCTCTGATCTTATCGGGGTCAGAAGTGTCCATTGTGGTCAAAGTGACGCAATATAGGATTAATAATCCATGCGGGATCGGGTCTCGGGACAGCCACACCTGGGAGTGGGAAAAGCCCACGTCTAGGTGCAACAGCGCGTTCACCCCCGGGAGCCCAATATCCAGGATATCCGATCATTGGATCTTCTCGAGGGCCTAGTACAGCTCCAGGAGCAGGCACAGGCGCAGGTGGAGGTGCATGTGCAGACGCACGGGAAGGCACACGATGGAGCGGAGGTGCAGGTGCAGATAAAGGCCTAGGGGCATGCGTAGGCGGACGAGTAGGCGGACCTCTGAGGGCACGAATAGGTACAGCTCTAGGAATATGGGCAGGCGTAGGCGGACGAGTAGGCGGACCTCTGAGGGCACGGATAGGTACAGCTCTAGGAATATGGGGAGGCGTAGGCTTTGGCACACGGGCAGGCGCTGGCACATTAGGAGGAACAGGCCCACGGAAAATGGCCAGCGGAAGGTCCCTTATATTGACATGTGGTTCCGGCAATCCATGCACAGGCCGTGCCTCCCTAACTCCGAAGACAGGGTAAGGCACATAAGGAGCATCGAAATGGAAA
Source organism: Jackrogersella minutella (assembly GCA_022578535.1). Classification (NCBI taxonomy): domain Eukaryota; kingdom Fungi; phylum Ascomycota; class Sordariomycetes; order Xylariales; family Hypoxylaceae; genus Jackrogersella; species Jackrogersella minutella. Next base: position 27,544 of record MU388230.1, read on the forward strand.
TTTACACGAAAGGGTCGCTCATGCCGTCCTTGTCGTTTTCCGCCTTGCTGGACTTGACTTGACATGTCGATTTTCAATCCAGCAGCCTAGGTATATTACACGTATAAGGTACTGGATTTTATATACTATAGGATAGAGGATTTAACTTACTAAATCTGGGTTTTCGTTTGTCACTTTTTGCCGCGCTTCTTCTTCGGCACGCTGGACTTCATTCTCGTGACGAATCTCGGTTTCGTCGAATAGGGGGCAATGCCCTTCTTTGCCTCCTCGTGTAACGTCATTAAAATGATCGTAACCTTCAATAGTTTCACGACAGACATAACAATGCAGCGTCTGGCATCTAGTGCATCGGATCTTGTTGCAGCCGGCTTCCTTTAAAAACGGATTTTTACCTACAGCTGAAGCGTTAGATAGATTGGGAAGGGGCATAAGTATTTCTAGGTAAGAGGGATTTCTCACATGTATTGCAAGTTCGAATTAATGCCGCGCTCATAGCTTCCTCGACGACGTGCCGGGCATTAAGGCCGCGGTCAGCAGCGGACTCGGCGCAAGTTTTTGGTATATGGGTCTCTTTGCGACAGAGACGACAGCTAACTTTTTCGCAGCTCGGGTTAACACAACGGAACTCCTTGTTGACCTCAACAGGCGGGTACTCTTCTGCGTATGGACAAAAGGGGCAGGTTGCAAGATTCTCGATGCCTGCCATTCGTAATACAGACTCCTGTTCAATCCGTTCTAGAGCTGTTTGGGCCTTACTGTCGAGGAAAACTTTTCTCTGGGAAAGAGAGAAACCGGCCGAGCATCCGTTCATTGACATGCAGGTCAGTTCATGTCTCGAGAGTCCGATATTTGTCTCCGCTTGCGACTTCATACACGCTCGGCAGAACCAGTGAGTAGTCTCGCTACTACACTTAATCACTGTAGGAATGAGAGTTAGTGATACTTTCTTTAATTGAAGAGTTTATATATTTCATCCGTGTTCTGAGAACAAATCCATAATCAGCTGGCCTAGGGAAATCTCGCTCCCAAGACAAGTCAAAAGAGACAAAAAAGAAGGGGGAATTCGCAATGTTGCATACTTCGGTCAAGGGCAAACTCCTCGAAACAACAGCCGCATTCCATGGTATGACCCATTGATTTAGCCTCGGCGAAGTGTTCCTTTTCCTGTGCTTCGGAAGAAATTACTGCATCTTTCGCAGACTTCAACTCCCTGGCAGCGCGAAACTCGGCGATTGCCGCTTGCTCACCCAGCGTAAACATGGCAATGTCAAGGTCGTCAAAGTTCTCCACCTCAAATATCAGCATCCCCTTGGAGGACATCTTCTTTTCCTTCCAAGCAGGTCTGGCATTATTCCAGTTGCGGACATCTTCGTCCATAGCTGTATAAGCCTCGAAGAGAGTCCATGCACGCGTGTCTAGATAGTTACGTATTTTTGTTAAAGGTACCTTTGGGAAACTATAGTAGAGATGTTAGCACGTAGTCAGAGGCATGAACTTTACCTATAGCACCGTGTTGCCCAAGGGGTAGAAAGAGGAAAAGAGAACGGCGCCACAAGAAAAAGGAGATAGTGACATACTATGCACTTGTTAGCTTCTTTCGAAAAGAGGATGATGATTTTGAGGTGGCCGAGAAGAAGGAGTATCTTCCGTAGGTACATACCTCTGTAGCTATTAAACCCTTTGCGAACTCCCGATAGGACGATGAATCAATAAAGTCGCGGCGATAATTAGGTTGGGCGATCTTTGCCCTGATTACCTTCGTGATCTTCTCTGTTTCTGGCTCTCTCTTATTCTCATCATCATCAAGATCGTCATCATCTTCTCTCTTGCGCTTCAAAGGGTTATCACGTGGCTTGACTGGGTAGCTCCCACCATTTTCCTGAAGGCCGAGGATTGTGTTAATGATAACGTTAGAGTTATGATCGTGTTCCGATGCAAGTTTCTCTAGATACTGTGGGCAAATATCGGGGAATACAGATATGACAGCATTTCTGCAACTATCTTTTGCGGTGGCTAAGGTTCCGGGGAGTTTAGCGGGATCAGAACTTCCATCGGCAGGGACCAAGCCGGGACTATCTGAGTCATCGTCTAACACGATGACGGTTCGGTCAGGTGTTCGGTTAGTAGATGGTGCCATATTTATACCAATGAACTGCTCTGGTGGTTTCAAAAGATTAGGGCTTTTAGGAACCCCGAGTCGTTTTAACTTGCGGCGTAAATATGGAGATTTGGTATTGTCATCAAGAACGCCTTGCGATGATGGTAACAGTAACTGGCCTATACGGATTAGCTTCCGGACGATGTGAAAAGGGATAGAGCCTGATATTTGAGTGACTAAGCTAAGCGCAAACGAGGGAAATTTGATAAGAGCGTAAAAGGAAGTCGCGAGACCTCGTAAGAATATTCGGCGTGCAATACCCATCTCGGCCGTGCTGGGAGGTTGCCTGGGTAGGAAGAATTAAGCGTAAGCAAGTTACATACCCGAATAGAATTTACCTAGGGATGCCACCTGGGCAAGATTTTCTAAGGTTGCCTAGCACTAGAAAGTGGACGGCCGGTTATTCCTGGAAGCAGTTGCAATTGATCCGGGAACCTGCCAGATTCTAGATGCTCATCGGGCTAGGGCAGGTGCTCAGGTGCTCAGGTGTCGTGCAATGCGTAATTTGTATGAGAACCTTAAAACACGGTAAAAATACCGACCTAGATAATTAGGTAAGTTAAGATCCTTCCAAAGCGTGTTCAATGTGAGATTTAATTGTGTGCGCACCCAGTATTTCTAGATCTAACACCAACACAGGTGTCGATGTATTAGCTACACGCAAACCCACTACCTTCGTGCATCCACTATACTGGGATAGGTAATATGTCGATGGGTTGGATACAACGTCAGGTGGGTAGGTAACTGCGAGAAAGTGTGCAGAAATAGAGGGAGACAGAAGAAAAATGGAGGGGTTTAAATGAATCTTAATGTGAATGACTAAGCTGGATGGAAATATAAGTATAAGTATGTATGTATGATCGAAGAAATAATGAGGTGCGTGCTATTTCCTTATGGGTTGTTATTATGCGAAGAGGTTTAGACTCTCATTTTTCGTACAAGGAAAGAACTATGGAAACCTAGGTAGGTGCCTAGGTATAAAGTAGATACCTGAACGCATCCATACATGTGTAGGAGGTAGGGAACATGCGGCATCAACCAAGGAAACGACTTACGGTAGGTAGACGATGGTTTTTATTTCAAAGTTGACTCTCGTCAGATGAGATAAACCTAAGGGAAAGGGAAACAACTAAAGTCCACTCTTGACCATTAGATAAAGATGGCAGAAGCGCCAAGGTGGAAATATCGAATATGCCGTCACTAGCTGGCGTAAAAAACTATGGATTTCCTTTGCTTCTTCTTTTGTATGTATGTATGACAACTCTGGGGTTTCGGGGCGTCTGCGTTTGGAGCTAGACACGTATCGTATTTTGAATATGGCTATTACATGGTGTGAGATTGATATTGAGGAATAAACTAATCAAGATGTGGAAAGTTAATCGCGACAGGATGTTGAAGTTTGAGAGCCGTTGGCATGACCTGGCATTAGAAAGTTATAATGAATTGAGGCTCAAGTGAAATTTTATTCATTTGGTACATATGTAGTTGGAAATTGTTAAGTTCAGCCAGCATCTGCACATTGCGTTTTATCATATGTACCGGGATTCGGGACATCCCGAGCTACCTAGGTAACCCTAACTATCCTTGTTCAAATCATTAATCGTGTAAGGGTGTAAGGGTATAAGGTGTACGAATTATATATCTATTGGATATTTGGATGTGTCCAGTACATACAAAGATAAAGAGGAAACAACCTGAGTCCATAGTATAAGGTATGTCGTTGAAGTTCTCCATGTACCTAATAGTGCTGGTATGCGTACATGGTTGCTAATGTACCTTTTAACCTTTCCGAGACCTTGGGCCTTCCTAACCTAGCGTGGCGGAGAAACCTAAGCACGTGCTGACAGGGTTCATCCTGCAAGATTGTAGATCTCCCATATTCCAAGCAATATCGACAGAGGACAGCTTTTTGCCCCTGGTAACCGTACAACCATAACGTTCAAATGTAGAATAATCCCCGAGAACCTTAGACTTTTGTGCTACTATGTACTCCTGGGCTACTTGAGCTGCTTGAGGCTGGGTGCTGAATGCATATGCTTTGTACCCACCCAGGTAGTACCTGGGTAGTTAGAAGCAGCATGGCATTTTATTGTTCATTGTTGCCATTAATATACTCAGGTCGAGATAGATATAATGGGATACCTACATGTAGATATCTAATCTACAGTAAGGTACTAGCTATGACGGAAATACCGTCCCATACAAAGAAGAAGAAAAGATATTTCGGGTTTTTTAAGTTGTTTCAGAGCATACATGTGTACATACATAAGAAGTTGAAATTGGCCCCAGGGATCTACCCGACGTCAAGATGATCAACCTTGAATACCTAGGTAGGTACACATCTAAGCATACCTGTTGGACAATGGGTTTAGCCGAGGCGCATCTAGCCCCGATACCTCTGACCACCATTATTTGTTGGTACTCCGGTGTCAATTCGCTGACGTGAATTTCTTCGTTCTCAACTCCACTAGCATAGAAGTCTTTGGAGTTCTAATCTTTATGAGATCGATATAGTAAAAAGTCATATTCTTCTAACGTACCAAAGCTTTTGGTTCCTCCTAGCTGTTATCTCCCACGGGCAAACTTCTCATGCCATTTACCTCTTGCAACAGGGGCCGCCTTTTCTGTGGGTTCCGAGACTAGTTCAATTGTGTCATGAATTGTTGCTATAGCTTTCAAGTTCGGTTGCGGCATTTGTGATGACGGCGTGTTTGTCCCGTCGGAGGATTTAAGTAAGATCAGAGCGTTTGACGTATTCTTCTGACGGAGGCCCCATGATTGGGTACCGCTCTTTAAAATCGCAGAGTTCGTCGAGGATTCTATGGTTAGACTGCGATTGGACTAGCATATTAGGATACTATAATTAATTCCGGCGATTAATGCACTAACACAGGAGCATCTTCCGATTCTAAAACTGCAAGCAACTCAGGCGGCAGCTCTAATAGTTTATAACCAATTCCATCGAGGGCGTGGTTCAATGGAATTCCCGTGTCTTTTTGGCTGGACATTTGCAATGATGCGGCGCTTAGATTTGCTATATCGTAATTGTTGGCGGTTAGCACCTTGGGAGCACGAAAGACGAAGGGCCGTGAAGATGTTTAGAAATCGTTGCTATTGAAAGAATGAAGTTTGAAGCTCCATCTTCTCCTCCACTTATTAATAGCACCAATGTACCTAAGTACAGGTGGGGTACCTAACCATGTATGTGAAAAAATTAAAAAGGTTAAAAAGACGCGGTTCGTTTCAAGTCGCGTTGTGTTTCGCTGGCAAACTAAAAATCCCCGAATTAGAATGAACCAGACTCGGCGCGGGACCCTCTAAAAAATAACCCTACTCACCCCGGTTCTAATCCTAGTCTGCCGCTTGTTATTGACCGCAATTGACAATTTGATACACGGCATTCTTCGTACAACTCCATCAACTTAACTTTTTTTTTTTCCTCCTTCCCCTTCTTCCATATGCAATTCTCGAGACTCAGGTTCGAGTTTTTGCGCGGTTACTATTTCTTTTCCTCTTAGGTCGCATGGGACTATTCACGTAACCGCAGTCTTTCTGTTTTTATCAATCTACCTAGTGTGGTGTGGTAAATACAACTTTTTTATTGTTTTGTTTTTGGGCGTAGTAAACAATCGGATGCAGGTCTCGCTCGACGCGCACAAGAAATACCCGACCATAAACTTGTTTGCTAAGAATTGACGAGTCCTAAGGCGTTCGTCTATCTATATTGTCGTCGGGTCTTCTACTCGACCTCCCCACACTCGTTTTCCCCCCAATCCGACGAAGTATGAAACGAACGGCCCATTAAGGCGACCATGGTTCGCGTCACCGAGGAGCTGGCTCTGTCGCCAGACCATCTTACTCTTTATCAAGCTACCGACCCTTTACTAGGCCACCTTCCTCTGTTAATACTCCACGGGCCATCCACCACCGCGAATTATACATTTAACAGTTCGAGAGTGCAGGTCCACGTTTATACCCCGGCTGGTTTTCAATCTTTTCCCCGACTCACTATCTCCCCGAATTCGCCCTTTTACAATGTCGTCAACTACCTACCTCGCGAGTTCCAGGGTGATGAGGTATATCGAGCGCTCGCCTTTGGCTTATTTAAATATTTCCACGAATTACCAGAACATGTCAAGAATCACGTTAGGCACCAATACCCCTCCATGAGAAGTCGTCGACCAGGTTCCGCGCCAACACTTTTTGGTGAACAGCATGCTGCTGATATTGCCAAATCGATGGTGAGGGCTGACAATACGATCGATGCAATCCAGCGGCTCCAGGTCGCTCTTCAGACGCAACATATAAGCAACATCGATGTTGATCTTGTGCTGCCTCCTGGATCTATTACTCCATTGCAACCTACTGATCTAGAAGATGTTCCCGAGGATGAGGATGATATCTTGGATCCCACCCTACGCCAGTATGGCATGTACACTCCTCTTGTCAAGCTTTTTGGCGAACCCGTATTCCTACCAACTGCAAGGCTGCGACGAGCCCCTTCAAAACCAAGTGCGTTGAACAGAACAAGGTCGTTTTCGAAGGACCAGAAAGCCGAATTACGGCGAAAGATGACCGAATTGGTAGAGACTGAGGAGCGTTATGTGGTGAAGGTGGGCGAACTGGTGAATCATCTTGCACCTGAGTATAGACAAATGGCGAAAGACCGACAGCCCGGCAGCTTCAGCCCGTCGGAAGAGGACGTCGAGAAATTGTTTCCTAGATCGGCCAGCGAAATTCTACAAATTAATCTCGCTTTTATGCAGGCATTGCGACAAGTGATGGAAGATACCGAAGGTGATGCTATAAGAGACATGGAATCCGGTGCTGCGTCTTCGAGGGTGGGAGTGTCGGGAAGTCTGATTGGAAAAATGAAAGACGCTAGCGGAGCTTTGGCGATGGCAAAGATCATGCTGGAGTGGTTTCCAAAATTCACCGATTGTTATCAGGATTATATCCGAGCGAGTCAGAATTTCCCTCAACTGATCACCTCCTTCATTAGCCAACAGTCTAGCTTTTCGCAAAGACTAGCCCTCACTGGAGAGCAACATCTCCGTTCCACCGTCATCGAGCCTGTGCAGCGCCTGCCACGGTACAGTCTGGTCATCGACCAAATTGTCGGCTGCTTACCCATAACTCATCCCGCGCTTCAACCTATGTTAAAGGCCAGGGACATCATCGCGAACATCTGTTCCATGGATGACCCGCTCACTGATAAGCCTCATGTTAACACACGCTTGCGGCACATGGTGGAGAGTTGGCCTAGTGAGCTCGAGCCATCCGGGCGATTAATCGTCGCCGCCGACTTCTCTGAAATACCTGCCCCGTATCAAGTTGGCTTGGCGGCGGAGCCCGTCCCGGAAGACCAAGCAGGCATTTTACTACTTTTTTCGGATTGTATCGTGGTCGTGAAAAAGGTCTACGGCGCCAGTACGACGGCCCGTGATTTATTACGGGAGATTGATAAACCATCCCCCGCCGGCCTATTAGCTTCCATGACGAACGCGGCTGGTGGACCGGGTTCTTACGAGCTCGCATTTGCTGGCTGGCACTCTCTCGCCGATGTCCGCTTTACAGAATCTTCTAATGGACGTATGGTCTGGATGACTTCATTGAACGAGATGAATGGCGCTCATGCAGGTGAATTTGTTACGAGCACCGCGACTACCTCACGCTGTTTCGTGCTACAGGAGTTATATGAAGGTAAAGCCGCGAAATGGAGTGAGGATGTCGTTAAAGCTAGAGTGGAAGGAAGGTTCGCAGAGAAGGAACGTGAAGACCCGTCTTGGACTTTGCGGTCTGTAAGGATGCCTGATACCGGGTTAGGATTGTTTGCCGCTGTCTTTCAAGAAGGCCTTGATCAGCTGGTGGAAGGTCGAAAGGAGCCAGCTCCTATCCGTATTGTGATCGACAACGAAAGAGGCACCAAAGGCGCACCTGTAGGACACTACGGCGTAGAGATATGCTCAGAGGTAAAAACTGGGAGTATGAGAAAGGTCATCGTGGTCACAGTAGGACTTCATGGGAAGAAAGCAACTGACGAGATTGCATTGGAAGACTTTCTTCCAACACTGGCTAGGAGAAGTAGGCTATCATTCATGTTCTATCCTGGGAAGCTCGCTAATTGAATTCCAGTCATCCAGCTCCTCAGCGCTCAATTCAACGTTGGAAACCCCAAACTCACTCCCGCGATGGTGTCATTTCATACGAAAATACTTCGAGGCCTGAGCGTTTCCAACAAAGCCGAAAAGACGAAATCATTGTTGGCTACATCACCTGTGAAGTATCTCTCGAGCTTCCTGGGTGGAAACAACACTTCAGACACACCTCATATCTCTAAGCATAAGCGTAGCTTAACAGCAGAAGCTCCACTTCTTCTTCCAGGTCAGCTAAGTCGTTCGAATAGCTCAAGGGATGCGGCCTCGTTATATGGCTCAACCAAGAGTATGGATGGCATCCGAATCGGTGGTATGGATGATGATCGACCAGAAAACCCGTTGGTTCGACTCGAGCAGACCTTTACGGGCTATATGGCTAGTCTCCAAGCGCGCAAGGGCTGCTTCATCGGCCGCAACCTGCTTAACAGATCTTCTGTTGACGAACTCTCCGTGAATGATCTCTACAATAAACTCATCGAAAGCCCGTTCGACATCGACGCTTCAGCTGATCTCACCCCTGACGTCGTCTTCGTTGCTTTCGAAAAGTTTGTACGTATTGCTTGGAGGGAGCAGATGGGGCCTATCATGACATTAAAGGCGCTAGACGCTCTTCAAGAGAGGGCTTCCAAGAGATTGCCCGGGGACTTTGCCGATTTCGTTCATTATCTCTTCGCGGATATGGCTCCGCAGAACCGAAGGGCGTTCACTTCTCTCATCAAGCTCCTCGCCGATCTCCTCGACGGTTGTGGGAATGACAGCGATAGAGGAGCACTTACCCTTGCATTCTCTGAGCTCTTGGTTGATGATGGGACTGCGCATAACTATATTAACCTCCTTGACAAGCTTGTGGATGATTGCGATCGTATATTCGACGACGGATCAGGCAGTTTTAACCCTAGCACAAGCCCTATTGTATCTGCCTTCGAATCAATAAACTCGACTACCCGTAGTACGAAGTCACATACCGGGTCAGTAACTTCGAACACGTCTTCCCTGAGAAGGAAACTCGGATTCGACAACTTCTTATCGAGACAGAATAGCAAGAGCGAAATAGATAGTCGACAATCGGTGTGGCGTAGCTTAAGTAAGCATAATAGACATCCGGCCACCGGCGAGAGCCCAACTTTGGTCAGAAGCCCCGTGGCTAGAACGAGGTCTGTCGACGTTGGTGTTCCGTCTGGAACAAACAAATCAAGACGGCCCGGATCGCGCGAAAGACCCCCCGTGGCTGGTGCGTTCGATGATTCTTTCTCGCGCCCTCCTAGCTCGCATAAACTCGAAACAATCGGGGAGCCCGAGACCGAGGAGGCCGTCGCTAAGGCTCCGAGGAAGAAACGTCGAAGCTCATTATCCGACCTAAAGAACCTCATGGCCTCGGCAAGCCTTGAGGACGAGCCACTACAGCCCCTCTCCCATATGAAACAAACCTCCGAGAAATTCAATTCTGGCCCGCGTATCCCATCGCCTTCTAGAATCCCGACCAGTCCAGCTACCCAAAACCTCCCTGGCAACCTGACTTTGCGTTCATCTCGGCAGAAAGAAAACGTGGAAGATTCATCCCCGGCCGTAGCGACGCCGAGCGAACCAAAGAAGATGCATGCCAAGATGCTGTCGACCTCTAATATTCCGACCCTCAAATCTTCACATAATATTGACATTATAACACCCGAATCGGCCGCTAGACCTACTTCTAGTCCAACCAAATCACAAGGAAAACTCCGATTACAGTCAACACAGAAGCTCCGCGAGCGTTTGCAGACGGAGAAGAACGCTATTGAGGAAGTCGATTCCAACCTACAGTCAGAACTCTCAAAGATCACGGCAGATATGGCCAGGGTCAATTCCGCGCTCCCGCGCAGCGCAACAGTCGACGTCAAAAAGCTGGCGTCCAGCGTGAAGGCCCTCGAAGAGCGCGTGCCCATGCTCATCTCTCAGCTGCACGAACGAAACGATCAACTACAAAGAGAGATGGAAAACAATCTCAAAGCGGCCGAGGCCAAGGTCAAATCCATCGACCAGCTATACAAGGAGGCCACGGCAGAGAACGAGCTCCTGTACGAGAAGTTCAATAGCGAACTAGGCAAGATCGTCAAGGCGATCAAGGGCAAGGGCCGCGACGACAAGGAGGATCTCATGACTCGCATGAGGGACTACAGCGAGGAGACGGCGCGCATGAAGCGCGAGAACACGCGTCTCCGCCGCGACATGGCTAGCCTACGAGCCCTGCTCAAGGACGGCGGCGCTACGACTGCCACCGCCACTGCCATTGCCACTACCACCACCACTAACACTATCACTACTAATGCCGGGGACGCCTAGAGGGACGTCACCCACGAGACGAGGAACGGAAACGGAAACGAGAATAAGAACATTTCAACCCGATCATCGGTACGGGGACGGACGGTGTTCTGGCTACTACTGCTGCTACTCTTATCCCGGAGGGTCATTGACGAGATTTACGGACTTTTGTGACGAGGGGCGGGCGTTTTTTTTTTGTCCGCCGTTGTTTGTGATGCCGAATGTTGTATAACTGATCACGAATGAAACCTTGCTTCCGCCCGGACGGTTGTAACTTGTAACTAATGAGAAAAAAGAAAAGAACGATCGAGGCATGGTTTGGCTTTTTTCTTGTTTCTTATTCTTTCTCCTCCCGACGAAGATAACAATAGGGCTTGGTTGCATTGCATCGTTATTAGTTCAATACATCCGACCACGATTGTATGACTTTCTTGTGTCCCCCTCCCTTAAAAAGACGTGAAATCTTAGCATTTGAAGCTACTGTGTGGTCCAATCATTCTTCTTCATGCTTACTTAGTACGTAGAAAAAGGGCCAAGTCACCCGCAAGAGTATATGGAAGGTATGTTGTAATGAATCGATTCTTTTTTCTTCTTCTTTTATCGAGATGGCTTAACGTAGAACCAAGCACATCTCTCTCTACCTATCTACATCCCTATTGCCAAATAACTGGCGCAGCGTAATTTCTTTTGCTGCTTTGCATGCGCAAAACGTATGTGCAGGTTGCCTCCACCCATAACATACAAAAAGGACACTCAACTCCTTTTTGCAAACTCCCGGCGTAGGACTTCGTTAACGAAATTCAGCCCCGAAGTAGTAAAAACGAATCTCTCTTAAAAACTGCCTCACGTAAGTGGTATCGCAAGAACTCATCCGCGAAGAACGCTCCTAGACATGTATTACTTCCTCCAACTGTACGTCGCGTAGATTTATCCATTCCAAACGGTAGACTGCCTTTACTGAAACCAAGGAATTTATTGCGCTGGGGAGATCTCTTGCAGTTTCGCCTTCTCGTCTTCCGTCAGTTGGTTGTACCATTCTCCGAAGCCGGCGATGTTCTCGCGCGCTGCTCCTAGAAAGAACTCGGTGAGGTAGGCCTGAGTCTCATCGTCCCGGTGGCGCATGTTACTAGCCTCCAGGTAGCCCATCAGGTCGTTCTTGACGCTGCCGAGGTTGAGGTCGATGGTGTCTGGGTCGTCCTCCCAACCATCGTCGTCGTTCTCATCGGCGAACTCAGCTGCAGCCGCGGCCGCCAGATTAGCGGCGCCGTTCGACCCCGAGGCCGAGAGGAGCTCCTCGATCAGGACCTTCAGGATCTTGAGGGGCGCCGGGATGATGGTATATTGGTCTGGCGCTAAACACTGGCTTAGTGACGATACATCAAGAAGTGCAAATGACTTACTTTCAGCGAACTTACTTTGCTTGGCACGCGAACGTGTCATAATTCTATCACTTGCCGGTGTGATAAGGTCGCCCAACACCAATGTCTGAATGACTCGGGGATCGTTCAGACTATATAGCTTGGAGAGCGCGATGACACTATTCCGATTAGTGCAGTTCAAGATAGGATGAGTTGGGATATATTTACTTTTGCCTGATCTCATCATACCCGGCAAAATTGACCGAGTTCTCGAGCCACTTGCTTAAGACGAGCTGTAGACCGCTCTCACCATTGATCTGGATCGTGCTGAGGAAGTCGACAACATCGTGAGCGCCAACCAGAGAAAGTCTCGCGAAAACCAGAATCAGGGATTGGATAAACGAAGCAGCCTCGGCGGTGGCCAATCGGTTAGCCACAGCCTGCAAGAGTTGCGGCAGGAAAGGCCCAAGTCGTTCATGACCTGCCTTCTCGACTAGTTCCGCTGCAAGGCCACCGACATCAGAGGCGGCGTTGTCCTCGATAGAGGGGCCAAGTAGACGGTCAATAATGTGGAGACAAACCTCGAGGCCAGATCTATTGTTCTCATCATGGTAGTTGAGCACTTGCTCATGATCATGCGCCAATAAATACTTGACTGATTCCGCACCGGGTCGCAGAATGTCTCCCTCGTTGCTTTCCATAAGCAACCGGCTTAGTTTAGGTAGGGTTGCCGCTACGAAACCAGGAGGGAGAGGTTCGGAGGCATATTGGGTGAGAGCAGCCATCAACTCGGTTGCGAACTATCATATAACGGTCAGTCTCACTCACAAGTGACGTGATTTCAGGGAGATCTAGATAAGATCCACTTACCGTAATGAGCGGATTGTCCGAAGTCACGTCAGCGACATTGAATGCACCAGTCAAAGAAGGAAGGACTTTCTGGCAGAGAGCTTGGTAAGATGCGGGATCTGGCATTGCCTTTACAATGTCCTCGAATTCCTCACAAATCAGCATCGTCACCTAAATTGCCGTCACGGTTAGCATTCCTACAGCCGAGGTACATACGTGGTAAAAGGAGAGATACGTACGGGCCAGTTGGTCGAACCATGCTTCGCAATGAGGAAGAGTAGATCCAGAGCAGGGATGTCATTGGATACAGCAATGCGTTTGTCAATGTTGATAGCGGCTCGGAGGGTTTCGGTAAGTGTGACGAGTAAGTCATCTGCTTCCTCAATCTCGGTCATATCCTTAGTTGACATCCAATGTGAAATGGCGTTAACCACCTTGGCCTGGAGCGGCTGGTTCCCTGCAGCATTTCCACTGGAGAGGAACCCACCAACAGCTTTTATACAAGCCACCTGCACAAGCTCGGACTCCTCTGCCGTAATCGCCTCGATGGTCTGGTCCATCAGTGCAGCTGCTGTTCCGTCAAACTGGGCAAGTATGCCAGCAACAAGATAACCACGGGCCCGGAGTAGTGGTTCTCCGGGTCGATTAATGGCATAGTTGACCAATTCAAGATAAGCTTGGCCGACTTCCGGCGGTATAGTCTTACTACAATCAAGGAAGTCGTTGACGAGCATGTTGAGTAAGAAAAGAGCGGCTTCCTGCTTTCTCCAAGACGCATTTTCGGCAAAAAGGCTCTTCGTGTAGGCAAAGAGTCCTTCTAATGCCTTCTGATTCAGCCATTCGCCGAGCTTGATGAGGAGATCACCGCAGGCAGTTCGTGGCGTGTAGTTGGCGCTGACGGACTGTTCCTCCGCAAGATAGAGCGAGACATCAATGTCCCATAACTCTTCCTCCTCTCGAGTAATACGCGCGTAAGAGGAAGCAAGCTTCATCAGGTCCAGAACCCAAGGTGTTTCATGCGCAGAAGGGTGGGCTGCCAACTGAGCCTCAAGCTCCTTTCGAACCGGAGGAGCTCGCATGCAGCCGTTCAAGAAATCGAGTTCCTCCAAAACGAGGAAATCCAGAGTGTAGGGTAGACCATCGGAGTCCTCAAGTCTGCCCTGCGCTTCATTCTCAATGTACATCTGCTCATGCGAAAGCTCGAGAAATGACAGCTCTTCCCATATCACTTGGAAGAACTGGGGTGTCTCGGGCAATAGGAGGTTCGCGAAGACCATCTTCAGCTTTAGGAGACACTTAACGACCTGGAGTTTAAGAGCAATTATGCCATTCCAGCTGTCCGGCTGCGACGTCGCCTGAGGATCTCGGTCCGGTAGCCGTAATTTCATGCTCTGATGAAAGAAGGGAAACCAACCCTTCATGGCCTCCTCGGCAAATGACTGAACTTCCTTGGGGTGTTCCTCCTTGACAGTATCCATGAGATCGAAGCAACCCCGGAAGACAGAGACGGCAAGAGCGCGCAAAGCGGGCTTTCGGTTTTCGTTGATGGCGACATCGTACACGACCTTGACGATATCCCGTGCCATAGAGAAGAATTGGTCATCGCTTAAGCTCTCGTCGACCAAATCGCGGAGGACGATCAGAGCACCGTGAAGCTGATTATCGCTGCCATTCGGGATTATCTCAAGGAGGGTGGGTAGAAGGGAAGGCCATTGCTCGGGAAAATCGACGTTAGCGATCTTGCCTACAGCGTAACTATATATAAGAGTGGTCAGTTGCAAGACTAGAGAATATGGGGAGTATGCCGCGAAGCGTATGGTTGAGATCCAACCCGATAAACATAATATTATTGATGTGTAGGATATCTCGTACCTCGCAGCTGTCTTGATCTTCTTATCGTCCTCGCAGTTCAGAGCAAGATCTAGAATCATAGGTTTGATCTGATCCTTTACGGAATCATCTATGGGGATCACGGGGGCATCATCTTCGTCGCCGCTCCAGTTTCTCTCGATGAAGAGTCGCAAAGCAGACAAGGCAGCCTGTCGAACTTGTAAGGGGATGGAAGTGTGGCGGGCAATGTTGGTAAGAGAGAGAGGAAATGCGGGATTGCTAGCTGCATGCTTCAGATCAATCTCGGCCTGCTTCCTAGGACCCTCAGCGGGCAACTGAGTGTTGGCGAGGACCTGGACAAGTTGGTCCTCCATTGTCGGGTGGGTATTGAATCGTAACGCGATCCAGTCGTGATTAGGTTGTCTCCAAATACCTATTAAAGTATTAGGTCGTCTTGTTTTATCTTTTTTTTTTCAGGGCGAACTGGAGAACTATGAATAAGGGATTGGAGTTGTTACCTCGACAGGGAATTTGTTTGTGTTTTGTTCTGAAAGCGGTCAAAAAATCAGTGGAGGGACAACTGGAGAAATGGTGGGATGGAGACTCGAATTAATTTATGCATAATCGAGGCACACACCTACGGCTAAGGAGGTATGTACTCATATGCTAAGGCCTAGCGCGTCGCGCTTTAGACAGTGGCAGTGTAGACCAGTGTAGATCACCAAAGGTAGAAACAAAACCCCCACTACGGGCTGTACGGATCTGTGAATATTGGAGAAATGGCCCCTGAATACTGTATTGTACATACAATACGGATTCGTAACCTTTATTGCATTACAGGTTATCATTAATGATAATCGATACTGCTACATCACGGTACCTAATCACCTGCATTCAATCTGATTTGTGACTAGGTACCTATAATAAACTAATTTCTTATTTACTTCCACTTAACGCGCTTTTAAGCTCTTATACTTACCCCTCAACGCGTTGCTTATCTCGTGCAAGCCCTTAAAACAAGGATTTCCCATCGGCACTGTAAAGATGCCTCCCAAGCCCGATGAACAGCCCATCGAAGAAGACCAGGAATCCCTACCGCTAAGCCAAGTGTCCCAACTTTTGACCTCATTCACTCAGTTCCTCACAATCTGCATACACAACATCCTCTACTACCGCTCCATCTATCCAGCAGAGACATTCCTCACAAGCCGGGCCTATAATCTACCGGTCCATCAGTCCAGACATCCGAAAGTATGTTCATGGATCCGCGATGCCGTTGACGCCGTGAAGGCCCAGCTCATCCTAGGTGCCGTGGAGCGCGTTGCTGTTGTCATATATGACAAACAAGCAAGGGTCATGGAGCGGTGGATGTTCGATCTTGCTAGCTTCCCTGCGTGGACAGGCTTCAAAGAGACTGGCGGGATGAGGACGGATGAAGAAGAAGAGGAGCCGGCTGAAGAGGCTGGCAATATCGAGCCCGGCGCGGAGCGGAAGATAAACGGGACAGACGTAGATGAGCAGTTGCGTGCTACCGTCGGGAAGCTAGCCCATGCTGGTGAAAAGATGTCATCGCTTCCAGATGGCTGCACCTTTACCATTGCAGTAGAATTGCGAGATGAGGCCGAGGCTCCGATAGGGGTGAGTATTTATTTCTATCAAGATTTGTTAATTCATACGAGGCGTCGAACTACAGAAGCTAAAAAAACTCAGCACCCACAACCTTGGATACCTACACTGTCCAATCTACAAACCATATCGAAAGAAAACAAAACGCCCGGTCGAGATGTTGGGGGAGCTAAAATGACCCCTGTCCGTTCTGTAGGAGCCGGTCCCTTATTCTTCGAATGCTGGGTTGAGGAAGGTAAAGCTAAAGAGCAACTATCGTCTAATACATCAAGTGAATGAGGCTTGCAATTAGGGTTGACAGTATATGTTAACAATTAAGCTACCATATCACAATATTTATAGCTATACCATAAAAAGTAAGTTAAGTAAGTGTCAATTTCTTCGTTTCGACGTCCGTTATTAAGAAACTAGTAATGACAGTGAGGTATGGAGATTGTACAATTGAATATTACAGTGTACTTCCCCATGGATATTCATATCCATACTCAACCTCCATCGAAACCTGACCTTGGCTGATTACCCAGCTTGCTGGATTAGATGATATCACCTGAACCAAATCCACCAAATCCGCCGCCAAAGGGTCCTCCACCACCGCCTGGCCTGCGACCTCCTAGTCTTGGGACACCTCCCGGACCTAAGGGATCGTACCGGGCTCCTGGCGGCACTTGGGGGTCAAAATTCTCATTATCGCCGCCTAGGCCTCCAAAGAGAGGGTCATCGAATGTCGGGTGCATACCCCGCCCCCCACCAGGTCGCGGCAGTCCTCCTCCAACGCCTAATCCGGGACGTAGCGGATCGTGAGGTCCCAGTCCAGGTGGGTTCAGATCGTCTGCTCCAATATTCCCAAATGGACTGCGGGCTGGCTGTAGCGGGATCCGGGCCCGACGGTCGATGTCGTAAGGGTCTTCGAAGCCCGGGGGTGGGAAGTCGCCGGCTGGGACGGGATTGCGAGGAGGCGGGTTAAGTGGGTCGTTGAAGGGGTACGGATTAGCCGGCTGAGGTAGTGGATCTGGCATTACCGGTTGTCTTGGCGGTCTCCGACCAGCTTCGTCGGCATCTTCACGTGCGGCTCTGTCATCGGCAGATTCCTCGTACCCTTCCTTCTGCAGCGAAGGTAGGAGTTTCTGGACGATGTTGATCTTTATAAGGCTAGCTAGATCCTCGATGCGGCTATCAGAGATGAAGACATTTCGCAGCGTTTGCGACAGGTTAGAGCGGTCTTCCCCGTCGTCATTAATAGTTATCCTGATGGGGAGAGCCGCATTGGAGACAAAGTCTTTGATGGTTACTGCTACACGTGTGATGCGTTCATCGTTAATCCCCAAACCACGGATCTCGGCTTTGCCTCCCATCCGGTCAGTCCTAATAACGAAGCGAAGGGCTGATTGCTGGTGCGCATATACAAATGCGTAGGTGTTGAAGGACGCATTCCAGTTCGGGGGCATTCGTGGGGCTATCTGGTGGCACTTGGCCTCTATTAAACAAACATTAGCATCATTTAATAATGATGAGCTGTGTTGTATATGATAAGAGACCAACCTTCAAGCTTATCCTCATCAAAGCCAAGAAGACGGAATCCAAGCGATGCCATGCAAGCATGTGCGAAGAGGGCCAATGCTTCGTGGGAGCTACTCAAGTCGGAAGTTGTATCTCCTCGAGGGTGAGTAGGCAGAGCGTCGGCCATCTGCTGAAGGATGACCGACGCGCTTAAGGGATTCGTCGGCATAGTAGTGATGAGTAGTTCATCCAACTTACGGTCGATGAATCCAAGATGTTCTCGATAAAAAATCTTCAGGTTTAATTTGATTTCCAATGGAATATTGTAGGTAGAGCGGTGGTGATGTGGTAATTGTAGAAGGTAAGTTTATGTTTTCAATGACAAACTGCCGACATCAAACCATATGGAAGTTACTACATACATAAATCGCTTTGCCCCCCTCCGTTTATGTCATTGCTTCGTTGCCTTCAGCCCTACGAGGTACGCAATACGCAATACGCAATATGTAATAAAGCGAGGAATATCAGACGAGCTGGGCGGGGTAGCTTTATCTTATCGGAGCTTCCAAGTTGTCAGGTTGTCAGCTCCAGGGCTATGGGTACCTCCTAGGAGGTAGCGCCGCAGCTTCCGAAACTTGACAACTACCGGGCTTCCGGATAGAAGTCACCACCTGAATCTCTAGAAGTTACTAACTAATGTTTTAGAATCCTTAGAAAGTTGAAAGGATAACTCCCGAGGCGGGTATAGCTCCTTTATTACTATTGTGACGATTCATAACTCATACCTGAGTATTCACCCTGAAAGAAAATAATATGATAAATCAAGAGCTTTTTTACCTATCATTCTAAATTATATCTTTTTATTCTTATTGCTTGGAGTAAAGACTACGTTTCATATAGTTTATGGAACATGTAATGTTGATACAGTAACTAGCACCCTGTGTTTCTACTCAGCCATCCTCCTCTAAGGTGATTTATGGTAAGAACGCATACGAAGGTCACATCCTACCCGACTCCATTAATGATCTGAAGAAAACCCGATTAGTATCCCCGAGATTGACAGATTCACAATGGTTGGAAACATACACCAACGGGACACGATCAATATCATCATGAGGCTAGAATGACAAGAAATGACCTAAAGTTGTGGATGGATTTTACCTACCTAATATCGTGTACGGGATGGATTGTGTCTTCACTTACCCAGACATCCTCCTCTGCCAAAGATAGGATCCCGTAAGTGCCCATGCGCACTTTCTTATCGTCTATAAGCCATTATTAGCACTTACTACCCTAATAATGCTTTGTTGACTAAGAAAGAGAAGCGGCTCATTCCTGTCGAGCAATGGGAGCCTCCCTGCTCATGAGATGATGTAACGCACGCCAGGAACTCTGCAACTTACCACCTCCGCATCGCTTCCCTCCCCCTCCTCATCCTCTCCGCGCAGCGAGGCGCCCCCCTCCTCCTCCTCATCGGTATCCTCACCATCACAATACCCGACGCGAGTCTCCGAGCAGGCCTCGTCGCAGGTGTCCGCGTCAAGGCGTCCAATCTCCTCGCCGACCTCGCAGAGCAGGCAGGCCTCGCGCGCGACCCTCTCGTAGAAGACGAACTCCACGCCCGTCCGGCAGCACCCCTTCTTGCGGTTGTGTCGCGCCTCGTGGCACGTGTGGCCCCCCACGCTCGTGTCCTTGAGGACCACCGTCCCGCACCCGCAGCACCGGTACACCCAGCAGATGCCTGTGCACATTGTTTGCCTACTGCTCGTGTGTCGGTTTATATACAAAACAGAGACGAGAGCGAGAAGGCGAGCCCAGCCTGTTGTGAAATGCGGGAAGCAGAATGCGAAGTCCTGCTTCAAGTTGCCGTGAAAAAATAGTGCTGTAGATACGCTATCTCGTAGGCTAAAGTAAAGGGGGCTCTAATGTATAGTGACGGAATTGTATATTGACGGAATTGTACTAGGGAAATTGGTATTATATGAATAGTAAAATGCTTTGTGTTGTTTAGGGGCTATTATAACTATTGTCAGGGCCTTAAAGAACGTTGTTCGAGACGGTACAAATTCTCCTGTAGAAAGGTTTTGGAACAATCCCCATGCTTCCAATAAGACCAAGAACTAACGGGGTCTGTGAAGTCGGTGAAACTAAACAAAGAAAGCAAGCATCATGCTCACATGCCATAACACAAAAAGCGGTCAGTAATGGAAACAGTCATTTTTCTTCGCAATTCAACTATAGTTCATATTACCAAGCCAACAATCCATTCATGCGGCTTTTGTCCGCAGTGTGGCTACCTATAGACGCCAAATACAGCACCATTGTAGTGCCAACCCATCTGCTGTATACAATAAGTGTTGATACAGCATTATCATGAATTCCCACAGAACGATTCGCATAATACCCGTACGCCAGAGAGCCTCGTCAAACCTTTCCCAGCCTTTCCAATGCACCGATTAGAATCACCCACCCCTCCGTTATTATCATCTATATCCTCTTCGAGAACGGAAATCCATGTCATGTTCCGTGACACCTTGCACCGTAGCTTCAGTATATCATAAGCGGGCATTTCAACTCCCTCATCCCAACGTGATCGATAGCGGTCCATGTTCCGTGATGTATGATATGCGTCTATAAAGGTCGGCAAATAATCTTGGTAAAATCATTCGTATCTCTTCCTGAAACAAGTAGTTTATAGTTATCAAGCCATCTAGTTTCGTGGCTTGTGAATAAATTGTTCCCGTGTTCATGAACGCGCTAAATCTAATATACAGATCCTCACCAGCGACGCCTACAGTGCACTGTCAGTAGTGAAATACATCAGAATTAGACATTGGGATTTACTTACGAATACGCCTCGACCATGGGCTGTCGGCGCTTCTTAATTTTCGGCGCCGAGCCATTGAGCCGACGCTTTTGCGACTTCCCTTCGCTATCACTGCTGCTAGGCGAAGGCCCCCCCATCCCTAGCAGTTCGCGTTCGATAGAATCAAGTTCAGAACCTTGGGAAATCTGGCTTGCAATGGAGGAGCGTCGACTATTCCGGCCGCTCCTGCGAGGGCTCCTAGAGCGCTGTCTACTTGATGGTCGATGGTACGATTGGAAAACGTCTGCCGACCGTGCCAGAGGTGTTGCCAGTCTTGGACTAAACTTGTCCCGACCATCTTGGAGTACGGTATTAGCCCCCTGATATTTTGTATCCTGGCCTGGTCCATTGCTTCTGCTCTTGACACCTGGAGTTTGCAGCGGGGAAATGCTAATTCCTCCTGTCCCTTGAGCCGACTTATGATTGTCTTTTGGTATCGTGGGCGCTTCCGGGGGTTCGTAAGGAGATTCTTGGGAATCGTCCTCGATAACCTCACCAGGTTCGGGTGATGTAGGTTTGAGTCTTTTGTTTAATGAATCATCATAGGCGAAATCTCGATAGCGCCTCTGTGTCCTATGATCATCGCCGTCACCATGAAAATCATTCCACCTTCTTTTCCTTTGATCCGTCATGTACCGCGGATCTTGATTCTTCCCATGATGTCGCCCTAGTCCTTTCAAATTGCTATACCGGTGTCTGCCAAGATCGTGAGAGTTGCCAGAGCGGTCTCGGCGGCCGTTCCGGCCCGATTTGTCTTTCCGGACTGCTCTCTCGTAGTCATGCAACTTCACGAGACAGATTTCTATTGGGTCTAAGAATGCAGGATGATGTTGCAATACCTGCCAATCTCGAGTCTCGCGAATGCTTTGTGCAAAGTCGTCTACGTTACTTGATGTAATGTACCGCGACTTCAAAGCTCGCGCATCAAATGCCGGGGGGATCATTACCTCCTCAGAATACTGAGTTGGCAGAGGTGCCGCAATAGGATCCACTTTGCTGCTTGGAGGTTCTAGAAAGATAGTCTGTTCATCCCAACTGAACTCGTCATCGTTGTTGTCCAAAGCCGTGGCAAGGGAAGCTTCAAGATCACCATGATCCGACGCTGACGTTGGCTCAGATACTATCTCGCCAGGCTCACGTTCTTGATCAGTCTTGACGGTCACCGGCGTTTCCCGATCGAGAGAGCCCCTCTCGCGGGGAGCTGTTTGGCTTGGGGTTGCTGACGATTCTTGTCTTTGGCGGTAATGCCTGTCCAGTTTATCGGGGGTTCTGTGCGGATGAAACCGATCGTGACGGTCCCGACGTCGCTCATCTCCAAGCTTACCATGCCCCCATCTACGGGGAGGCCGATCATCCCGATATGAGCGTTTGCCCTGCCAACCCTCGCGATAGTCATCTCTATGGCCATGATCATTCGACGGCGGAGAATTATGCCATCCATCTTGAGGTTGCCAGGTTTCATGCGGGCGTTCATCACCATAGCGGTGTTGACGATCTCGATCGCGTTCACGTTGATAACGATTTCTTTCATCTTCGTATGACTGACCATAAGGCTCAGGCGGTGGATATTGATGATAAAGAGTAGGAGGAGGTTCTCGCTGGGGTGGGTTATATTCACCTTGAAGATACCCAGGGGGAGGACCTTGATATCCAAATGGTGGGGGTGGATGACCAAAACTGGGTGGCGGCGGATATGGTGGTGGCGGGCCGGTAGAATAATGTTGCTGTGAACCATACGGAGGAGGACCTGGAGGACCAGGATATTGATGGGGATATGGATCAGGTCGACCGGGGGGGCCGGGAGGGTAGTTAGGGAAATATTGGCTGGGAGGGCCAGGAGGGAGGACGTGATGAGGATCATAAGGTCCATGAACAGGACCTGGAGGGCCATAGATAGTAGGATACGGATTGTGGTAAGCAGGTGGGTTTAACGGCTGATGAAGACCAGGAGGCGGCGGAGGCGGTCCTGGGGTGCCCGAAGATCCATATCGATCATAAGATGAGTTTGGTGGGGGGTGGGTTCCACTGTAGGATGGTTGCGGAGGATAGCCTGGGATTGGACCCGACGGGAAGGGTTGAGCTGGTGGATTCTCAAGACGAGACAATGAAGGCGGATGATGAGAAGGAGGCGGAGGTGGAGGCGGAGGACGATAACGAGTAATTACCGGCCCTTTGCCTCGCTTGTAAGGTTGCAAGTTGTCGTTATGAGAACTAATACTTGACTGCTGGCGTGCCAATGAAGCCTCTAACCCGCTAATGATTTTTCTTTTTCAGCTAATATAATCAAAGGCGATGGAAAAAAGGGGTGAACAGGAGATTCTGGTTGAAATGGAAGTATAAGAGAAGCGCTTACGCTGGTACTTTCCGAGGCTCCTCAGGACATGCATTGAACATATGGCCTCGTATGCCACAATTGTAGCAAGGCCGCTCATTGCGGTCTGGCCCAAGGCCTGGGGCTACTTGAGCCATTCTTGAAATTAAAAGTAAAATGATTGAGATCCAGGACAAACTCCCTATGAAAGGAGAGAAGAGGAAACGATGATGGATTTGATGAGATGTAGAGGACCAAAGCGCAACGGCTAATGAGAGCAAGGCTTACGAAGCTTGCCAGACGATCATCTAGGTGCTCTCAAGTCTAACAAATTCTGTATGATACCTAAGGTATAGAGAGTTTCTAGGATAGAGGTGTGACGCCACGACGGAGTACCTAGCTCTGAACGCAAAAAGAATGGCGCAAAAAGAGGTAAAAGTGATCGGGTAACCTCCTATGTGCGCGGGGTTAGAGCAATTGACAACCGAGAATATCATTAGGATATTCGTATGAGAAAGAGTTAGACTAGAGTGTATCGTGAGTTAGGGAAAGGAACTGTATAGGTGTCGAGGTGTCGACGGAGTAGACTCGCATAGGTGTAAGTCAGCTTGTCAATGGCATACCGGATCAGCTCTTCACCGCGACAAATTGATGACCACCGCCAACAACACAAATCCCTCCACTCCGTTGTCGCGAAACCAAATGATTGAAATTCATTAAGAATGGTATACTTATAGGATGGAGATGTAGGTTAAGCGCAATTGAAGTTGAGGATAGATAATTGATGTGTAAAAGTGTCGGCATCGATATCAATGGCGATGGATGGGCTGAAATTGAAGGTTTCACCGGGTGAGATTCAAATGTCCAAATGAAAAAGGTACATCAAGTGAGACCGATAATAGATACATTAAGTCAGGTACCCAGCCGCGCTCCAACATTGGTGTTGATTTAAGGCGGCAACGGGTAAACCTCGGTCCGTTGTTCTATATTACACACCTTGAGACTTGTAAGGT
The DNA here is from genome assembly GCA_022578535.1 of Jackrogersella minutella. Classification (NCBI taxonomy): domain Eukaryota; kingdom Fungi; phylum Ascomycota; class Sordariomycetes; order Xylariales; family Hypoxylaceae; genus Jackrogersella; species Jackrogersella minutella. Next base: position 51,508 of record MU388230.1, read on the forward strand.
TAGAATAGGAGAACAGGAGAATAGCAGAATAGAAAAAATATATTAAATGTGACTGATGAAAACGAGAAACCTCCAGGCAATTCTATATATAAACAAAAATATATATTCACTCTAGGATAAGAGCAATAGGTACTGGAAAATAACAAAGAGCTTCATTGATGTTGTACTATCATAGCCAAGCCCACGACTTTAATAAATATTATTATTAGTCATAATGAAACCCCAGATATTGAAGCATATGATAATGGATATCGTGTATGTAGATATGTGATGACAGCTTCTACCAAAAAAAGGAAATCATATTGTATAGGAGAAGTAGTATCTAGAAATCAACGACATCCCTGACCTAGGAGCGCCCAACAGGTCAAGTACAATTGCCTCGCCCTTTTTCGTCACTTCGGCATGCCGCAAGGTAAACTACCAGCCATCATGATTCCGATGAAGATTCAGATAATGTTAGACGAATACATATCAGTACCCGGAAGTGACAAGATAGAAAAGTTAGCCTCATGGATAGAAATGATCCACAGGTATAATAAGAACTGGATCCAGGTTCATAAAGAAAGAATTTTGTAAGGAAATAGGATTTGGCTGTTCCACTACGAACCGCCTGTAATCAATCCCACTGAGTGTAGCATATGCTGCTAGCATGGTAATCAATACAGCTCGGTATACGCTGTCTTAAGGAGGACTGTGGTAATACATAAAGAAAGAGACTACCAGGTAATTTATGGGATGAAGTTGAAAAAAAGAAGTTGAAGCTGCAAAAAAATCTGATCGGATGATTTTCATGCGCGGCAAAGTCGGGTAGCTGCCTACACTACCTAGGTAGGGGTTTATATTGCATAACGTGTTAAACATCATAGGCAATCAAATAGATAATAGGTTAACCTATTGGATTGTCAAAATTAACTTGCTACAGGAGATAGATGAATTCAAAAATTTGAATATATAGCATAACCATAGTTCACTTAAGTTAATTGATTTTGTCACTTGAAGTTATGAAAGATCTTTTTGACGTGATACAATACCATATCTCATATACCAATGAGGTGTATGCACATAGACTGATAGGTACTTACATGAGGTACCTCTGCTTACTTGCACACATCTAGGTATGTACGTAACGTACCTTAATTACCTTAGCGCAAGCGCGGCTCTTACGCTGTGGCGCAGAACACGATAAGCGATAAGAATAGCTTACCAATTTCGACATCCATGATCCATCTCCATTCAACCCACCAGAGTGTCTACACTGATACAACTTCGATAAGTCAACCTGTCTACGTATTTCTCAAGATAGGTAAAACGTTGTCTTCTTTTGTTTGACCTCGGCTCTTCGCATAAATCTCCATATCCTACATACCTGCTATCCTTCACGCCGATCATCGATCCGATACTCCCCATGCGAGGCGACAAGAATACTTCCTCTTTCGAACATGTTTGCGGTTTCTTCTAGCTCCCAAATCGACTTTGTTTTTCCCCGGAGCAGAAAGAAGCTGATCACGCACAGTCTACCACAGACTGCTTCTTGAAACAGCATTGGGTAGACTTGTGTATTACCATTCTCATCATTCGACGCATTGCGTCTCTAGCCGGCCAAGATGCCTGGGCTCCCGGGTTGGTCCACCTCACTCAGAAGATCGAACCATGGGTTTCTGTCTAGTTCCAATATAACTAACCCCCCTTTTCTGTGTTTTAGCTTCGGTTGACCTGGATGAATGCATCTCCCGTCTGTACAAGAAGGAACTTCTAGCCGAGTCGGTGATCGAGGCAATATGTGCCAAGACGAAGGAACTGCTCATGCGAGAGAGCAACGTGGTTCATGTACGGGCTCCCATCACAGTGGTCGGCGACATACACGGCCAATTCTACGACCTGATCGAGATATTCAAGATCGGCGGCTTCTGCCCGGATACCAATTACTTATTCCTTGGTAAGTGTGCAGAGGCAAACTTGATGACGACTTTACCCTGACCATGGGCGAATTATAGGTGATTATGTGGATCGTGGCATGTTCAGCGTGGAGACTATCTCCCTACTCGTCTGCCTAAAACTCAGATATCCTAACCGCGTGCATCTGATCCGAGGCAACCACGAGTCGCGCGGCGTGACGCAGTCCTACGGTTTCTACACGGAGTGCTCGCGCAAGTACGGCAACGCGAACGTCTGGCACTATTTCACAGACATGTTCGACTTCCTCACCCTCTCGGTCGTCATCAACGACCAGATCTTCTGCGTCCACGGCGGACTATCACCGTCCATCCACTCCATCGACCAGATCAAGATCATCGACCGTTTCCGCGAGATCCCGCACGAGGGCCCGATGGCCGACCTGGTGTGGTCCGATCCGGATCCGGAGCGGGACGAGTTCTCGCTGTCGCCCCGCGGCGCGGGCTATACCTTCGGCGCGCGTGTCGTCAAGAAGTTCCTGGCTGTCAACGGCATGAACCACATCCTGCGCGCGCACCAGCTCTGTCAGGAAGGCTTCCAGGTCCTCTACGACGACCACCTGAGCACGGTGTGGAGCGCCCCTAACTATTGCTACAGATGCGGTAATATGGCTAGCGTACTAGAAGTCAGCGATGTTGGGGAGCGGTTCTTTAACGTTTTCGCAGCTGCGCCCGAGAATGATCAGCACAAGGAGATACAGCAGGGGCCGGAGAAGACGGCCGACGGGAACGCGCTGCCGGACTATTTCTTGTAAGGATATGATGGCCGGAACGGTTTCGTACGAGTACATAGGGGCGTCGCCACACAGAATGTGGACATGTCAGGAAAATACCTCGAGATCGATGTAGTAAGGATTATGAATCACAATACCCAGTTTTCTTCACATGCCTACTCTTATTGAGATCTCCTTTCTTCAAAAACGTGTTCCAGGGGGTAAAGTGCTTTGCTTAATACGAAAAGAACCCGCAAGTGGAACGAAAGTGACAAGCAGAGAACTGGCGATTCTCATGCGAAGGACTATCTACACACAATCATTGGCTCCCCCGTAAGCACAACGTTCTTCCCCATTGCCACCTTAATCGTCTGACCTCGACCAAACACTCCTGTCAGAAATTTGAACTTTTCATGTCCGTGTCCCCCCTCAAACGCTATCAAAGAGCCAGCATGAATCTTTGCTCTGTGGCCTTAGTTCCACATGTCATCTACCAGTCCTTGGCAATGTCGAAGCTCCACTCGAAGAGCAGGTGAGTCTTCTTGTCATCGTCAACGAAGCTGGAAGTAGCGTTGTAGTGGCCTCGGGCCAGCATGCCGGAAGGAGCCTCTTCTTCTTGGACTATTGAAATATTAGATAAGTGTGAAAGTTATAACTCCAGGCGAATACCTACAACGCTTGCTGTACAGAGGCTGCTTGTCAGTGTTCGGGGCGTAACTTCCCTGTAGTATTGTTAATAAAAAGAATTAATGAGTCAGATTCTTTTGTCAAATACTCACCAGCATCTCGGAATCCTTGCTGACTTTGATGCCCTTGCGCTTGACAACCTGAACGTACTGGAGACCGCTGAGGATCTCGTGCTGAACTTTGAAGCTAGCAACCATGGTGAATTTGCAGCCCTCCTTGATCTTGAAAGGGCGGTCCTTGAGAGTCTGCTCGCTGCCGGGAGCGGACAGGTCGATGGTAACGGGGTCGCGACCGGGGGAGTCCATGGTCAGAGAGTGGATAATACAGACTCGAGGATCGTTAGGATCAGAGAGATCCTTTCCGCCGCCAAGACCGAGAGACTGCTTGTATCGCTGAAGGGACTCGTCGTTCGCATCTACACCAGGGTGATTCTTGTCAGAGGGATACTTTGCAATCTTTGGAAACAAGCTGTATTTCGCACGCTTGGGGAATGAAGTCAAAGAAGGTATGACAGAAGGAGACGGGGCTGGTGCGGGTTTTATCACGACTGGTTCAATATAACCCTTCATCATGCTCGGTACTCCGATGCATGTGATTGTCGGATCAAGACTACCAAAAGAAGAGGTGGAAGGGCGTTTGGTTAGTAATGGTGCTTTCTCCTTAACCCAGTTCAAAACGTCCACGCGCAGATGTGACTTCTTTTTATTTCCGTGAGTGGCCTGCCTAGCAGTGGTGGCGGTGATGTCAGATTGAAGCCGACCCTTGGTGAGGTCTCTGAGGATTTGCTGGTTGTGGGCGGCATCATACTCTAAGCTGTTGACAAGTGTGCTGCTACCTTGTAGGCTGTGTTTATTGACATGCGCATGCAAGTTTTCCTCCGAGGATCTGTGAAGAGCCGATGCAAAGGGGATGTCTTTGGCGTTATGGCGCTTCAGGTGTGGCATGGAGGCCATGGGCCTAATCATTTTACCAGGTCGAGGAGCATTTCGTCCAAGTTGACGAGGGGGGTGCGTAGGTGCATCCATGGTAAAGAAGTAGAGTAATCCGATGCATTAGGGGGGGAGATGTTATGCGTCGGTGATAGAATCGTGGTTTGACTTGAGATGTGAAAATTGCTGATGAAATGGTATCGGAATGGATGAATTGTGTGAAGGGGAAAAATTGATATGACCTGGAGGAAACGAATTTTGGTTGTGCAGCGAGAAGAAAGATTCCCAATTCGCATTGTTGACATTGATGGCAGGTGGCAGAATTTCTGAAGATGGTGAAGATGGTGAAGGTGGTGAAGGTGGTGAAGGTGGTGAAGGTGGTGGTGTGCCAACCTCAGGTTCCAACCTAACCAGTTGTACGCCCTCCAACGACACGATTTTATCATTCGTATGATTGATATTAATGTGAACACATTAATTCAAATTGATAAAATTTCAACCAAACATCGCTCGTCGTTGGCATCATACTCGTCGTCGTTCACGTATCGTCCCCCCTTTTCACTCAAACCTCCAGTCTCCCACATAGACTCAAACGCATATGTTTACGTCCCTCATCCTCGCCATACGAGTTATAATATGGTTACGTGTTGTAAATGAAAATGAGAGTAGAATGTTATTGGTGATTATGAGTATAGTATGGAATAAAAGAAATGTAGAAAATTTATTAATGTATACGCACCCATATTCTGATATTCAGCCAAGCTCTGCTTGGGCTGAGAGAGCTTGTAGCCCTGAGTTTCCTCAGGCAGATGGTCGTTTTCTTCTTGTGATGCCATTTTGAATGTGACTAGAAGTGAAAAGATAGAGCTCGCTATAAGCAAAAGTACTTGAGATCTTGTGAATATGACTGTAGTTTTGTTTTTTAAGGATTGTTTGGGAAGTTTGTAAACAAAGGAACGATGTCGTCGTGCAGTGAAATATTATATTGTTAGGAGGGGTAGACTGGCGGTGATGGTTCTGTACTTGGCAGATGTGTAATTATGGTAGTGGGGCACACTAAGAAAGTACCTGGGTAGCAAGTACCTTGTAATATTTAAACGTCGATCTAGTACAAAGAAGGTGGGATAAGTACGATGTCACAAGAATTGGGGGCTTCTGGCCGGTTTCTGGTCTTTTTTTGTGGCTCTTTCCTTCATAAAGATGTAACAGCTCAGTGCGGCGACGGCGGCGGCGGGGCTAAAGAAGGTGCCAGTGTTTTGAGGGGGTCTCTGTATTTGTTCCGACTGTGTCTGATCGGCCTTTAGGCTTCAGGTCTGTTGCTTCTTGCCTCTTGCCTCTTTTGAGGTCTTCTTCTTCTTCTTCTTCTACTTGTGCTGCAGTCGCAGTGCCAAAGCCGCGCTTGCCTTACGGGATGCATGCTTATGCTGGTGATACTTGATCCTATGGGTGCTGCCTGACATGGGCCGATAGGATGGATTATGCATGATTGGAGTTGGACAATGTTAGTCATTCTTGAACGTTAATACTCGTTAGCATGGCTATTTTTCGTTTAAAGTCTTTGATATTTTCCTTATATACCTAGTAACATTAATATATATATATTCTGATGTAAATGTAAATTAGCAGCTTTGCTAGCTAGCTGTTTTTTTCCTCTTTCGTCTGAACCTGACAAACAACTAGGAAGAGGTCAAGTGAGACAGAGAACGGTTGTTTGCAATGTGGAATAATAGTGACAGGAGAAAAAAAAAGAATTAGGAACAATTACGGTATCATATCCCATTTGTTAATGTTTGTAACAACAATGCTTTTGTTATGTATATGCCAGAGTCCAGATGACTTATGAAGATTGACGGACATTCCAAAATAGAAACTATCTATGAGAGTTTCGTGTTGTTTTTATTTCATCTTAAGAATCGAAATTGATCTCATGGCTGAAGGAAGGTGCATATGAGGTATGTACCTAGCCCAGGTGAGTAAGAATATAGTTTTACACTGTATCATCGTACTGTAAAACTGTAAAATGCCGCTATTCTTCTTTTGTATTAGGTGCAGCTTGTGCAGTCGCGATGAACGGAGTACAGCTGTACAACACGTGTGTTCCTGGAAATTTCGTTGGTCCAAGCTTTATCTCTTTTTATGTAAAGAGGAGTTTATCTCTCCCTGTCATGAACTGTTTCCTCCTATTGGATAAATAATTGGTAAGACCGGGTCCCCTAAACCCTTCGAGGTAATTCACCAATTCCTATTTCGCGACTGCTTTCCTGACGAGCAGTACCAGCGCGAACTCGAACGGGTCCCCCCCCAGCTTTCTCCCAATTCTCTCCCGTACCCTCCCTCTTCTGACCTTGTTCCTTTTCATTGACAATCCGCCTCAAGAAATCGAGACGACTCATTCTCTTTTTTTTGCGCCGGGTTTCACAGCTTCATCAACCCCCTTTTCTTTGGTACAATTTGTGACCAAAAGAATTCTATTTCCATCTTCAGTTTCCACTTAGGATCTTATGATCTTAGGTGTGTAGCCTTCTTTTTATATACACGTAGTGTTCTCTTCCTGACGAAACCCGCATAACGTGAGTGAGATCCATCCTGGCGACCCGCTCGTTCGAGAGAGAGCTTTAGATCGCGCTTCTACGGCGACCGGCGACATCGCATCGCATCCTATCGCATTTCCGCGCGATTTCGATGGCAAACAACTGCTAACCCGGCCAACCAGCCTCAGTCCTTTTAAATACTTTTAATTCTGATCTTATTTGGCTCCTGATCGCCCGTCGCTGATTCAATCAAATACGACGCTTTCGCGCAATACGAAGATCGGTCGCGTCCCTTTTTAAGTCTCACAAAATGGCCGCCCCAAGACGTCTCCCCAGCAAACACAACCCTCTGATGACCGATGACATCCCTCCCTGTACTGAACCCCTTCTATCTAGCCGCTGTCGATTTGCATCACTTACCTATTCTATAGATCATGAACTTGTTTCGCGCCGACGCCTTGGTCAGACCCAATTGACCGCAAAGATGGTTGCAGCTGGCACGGCAGGAGATGTCGACCCTTCGAGCCTAGGCGTTTTCGATTATGCGCATCTGCGAGCTCCCCTTCCGAAGGGTATCAACTCGGGTATTTTCAAGTCTTCTCCGAACTCGTACTTCCTCATGCGTCGCAGCCAAGACGGATTCGTCTCCGCGACCGGTATGTTTAAGGCGACGTTCCCTTATGCCGAAGCAGTGGAAGAGGAGATGGAGCGCAAGTACATGAAGTCGCTTCCTACAACAAGCCACGAGGAGACTGCCGGGAATGTATGGATCCCTCCCGAGCAAGCGTTGGCTCTCGCCGAAGAGTATCGCATCGTTCCCTGGATCTCCGCTCTCTTAGATCCGGCCGAGATCGCTATCACAAATGCGCCAGATAGTCCTCCTAAGAGAATCACTGCGCCGCCCAAATTCGAGGTTCCCTTGCCAACGCAACCCCTTCTTGCACCACCGACTCCGTCATCGCTTCCCCGTAGCACGCGAGGCCGCCGCTCAGCTAGCCCCTCGAAGAAGCGAGCTATCGCGTCGCCGCGAAAGCGGACCGCCAAGGCCACGGCGCCCCAGCCCTCCCCTGCAGATATTCCGCCTGTAAAAGAAGAGGTCGAGCCCGCTACGAACGGCACTAAGACTGATGAGGATGCCGTGTCTACCGCTGCGACAGAAGAGGTATCTATCAAAACCATCGAGAAAGAACCCGCTGTCGTCTTCGCACCGACCGAAGAGGAACCTAAAGTGCAAATCAAGGTTGGCCAAGAAGTTGAGTTCCGTGGCGACGTTGAGATGACACAAACTGCCGTCGAATTAGAACTGCCCATCAGCGGAGAACCTAGCGCTGAGGAGGCTACCCGAATGGTTGAAGAGGCAAAGGAGATGGTCAGAATTGCTGCTGCTGAAACCGCGGCATCGTCTGGTTCGAGCAGTAAGGGCAAGCGGAAGGCCGAGGAGATTGCTGCCGATGAAGATGAAGAGGAAACGCCGACTGAGGTTTCAGAGGAACCACGGTCCAAGAAGGTCAAGACGGAAGTACAGCTGAGGAAGGAACGTGTCAGAAACCGGGCGTTGGTTGGCCTCAGCGCGACCCTTGCAGTTGGGTGAGTTTTAAATCCCATCCAAAGCGTTTTGATTGTATCAAAGACTAACTATTCCTTCTAGTGCCCTAATCCCATATGTGATGGGCGTATTTTGAACCACTGCAGCTTCTCCTACACCTTCCCTCTATGTCTTTTGATTATTTAGCCAACTGGTATCCCATCACACTGTTAACTCCGTCATAATGAGCCTGGACAGTTTTTGCTGGGTTTTGTATTCGATGGAGAAGCCCAGTTACTCGTTTGTTGTTTTTGCACATACCCCCAACACTCGGTCAGGATCGATTTTCTGATTCTGACTTCGCGAAGCTATACGAAAAAGCTTATGTATACATCATCTCATCCCCTTAGTGATCCCCCTAAAAGAAAGGAGGGCTCGCTCCGCTCCGTAAACCCAAAGAAATCCATAATGAAAAGAGAAATTCACTCGTTAACTTGTGTTTGTGGTTTTTACAAACTAGAAAACGTACGAAATGAGATTTGAATTACAACGAGAAAAGAACCCCTTCTGGAGTCAGAGATGAGGTAGTTTATTTGGTATTGAATAGGTAGACAAATAATACTTCAAAACGCTCGACTTGACTCAACCGAGAACGCTATTCCAAGTACGGCGAGGCTATAGCCAGTGTCCTATGAAATATAAATACGCTCCATGATAACAATACGAGATATTTACTTCTATACTGACTGGCCTAAAATGCAATGGGATTCTTTGGATGTACATATCCCTGAGTGTTACTAGGAGGTGCTACCTTGGTGCGGCTCATCTACCCCAGTACCTAGGTATGTATGTGACCTTCTAATAAATCGTTAAGTGCCCTGGTGGTAATGATAATAATGCCCTACATTAAACGCGTAGGGGCCCCACCGACTCTAGCCGGGTGGCCCAAGCTTTCTAATATACAAGAGACAAGGATAGAAAATTTTTTCTCATTTTCATTTTATTTTTCATCTTTCCCAATTTTAACTTTTCTCTTCCTAGCAGAAAGATGAAAGATGAAATTTCATCTCGAGCATCTGTCATCTAGTAGTTCTAGGAATGCATATGAAGACCAACTCTTCTGGGTAATGGATTGAGTTTCCTTCGCGCGATCTGCTACGATGTCGTGGCCTCTGAATCGTTTGGCCTGCACTACCTAGGTAGGTACTGAGGTCAGATCACTGGGGCTCTGGGGCCTTGTGACTTTGGTACTCTGGAGAGCTTAGGACCGGCAATGGTCGGTTCTGTAGTCATTGGATAACCCCCCAATACCCCGCGACTTTCAAAGGGCTCTGAGGAGTTTGGAGAAGTCTCCAATTGACTTTTTTTATTATCTCTCTTTATATGCATCACGGCATCGGAACCTGTTCGTATTCAAGGTTTAGAGAGATTCAAAGTCGTCATCCAGCATCATGAGAGCACATTCGGTCTTGCGTAGTGTTCTCGGAGCTCAACGGCGGGCCTTCTCAGCGACACCGAGACGATTGGAGAGCTATGGTTTCATCGGCTTAGGTCAAATGGTATGTCTTGAACTTCAATCCTTGTTCCACTAAAATATAGCACTGCAACTAAACTAACGAAGGCGAATTTTAGGGCTATCAAATGGCAAAGAACCTCCAGTCAAAACTTGCACCAAGTGATTCTATTAAATTATTCGATATCAACCATGATGCTGTAGCACGTCTGGCCGAGGAGATGCGAACATCCCAGGTCGGTGGTGCTGCTGTTGAAATTGCGCAGAGTGCGATCGATTCCGCAAAGGAAGCGGTAAGCTCTCACCTTTTATTCAATCCAAACTGTTTTCCATGATGAGTCTTGTTCTATCTATGATCTAAGTTGGGGCCGGTTCGCCGACCTTCCTGTGATTATCAACCTACATTAAAGCCAATCCTCTGAAGAGTTTATTCATATCTCCGTTCAATATGCCTGGATGATGTTGGACTTTCGAGGCTAACTCATTATTCATAGGACATAGTGATTACGGTATTACCTGAACCTCAACACGTAAAGAGCGTATATCGCGAGATACTATCTCCAGATTTACCAAGTAAAGACCGGGTATATATCGATTGCTCAACTATTGATCCTTCATCATCCCGAGAGGTTGCAGAGTGGGTCGCGGATGCACGTCAAGGTCAATTCGTGGATGCTCCCATGTCGGGCGGCGTTGTAGGTGCTACCGCGGGAACGTTGACTTTCATGCTAGGTGCACCTAATGCACTCGTGCCAAAATTGGAGCCATTGTTGCTGCGAATGGGGAAACGAGTGTTGCATTGTGGTGCCCAGGGCAATGGACTCAGTGCCAAACTGGCCAATAATTACCTGCTCGCTATCAACAACATTGCAACAGCAGAGGCGATGAACCTCGGTATCAGATTGGGACTCGACCCTAAGACGTTGGCCAACGTCATCAATGTGAGCACCGGAAGATGTTGGCCGAGCGAAGTCAATAATCCGGTAAAAGGAGTAGTTGATGGTGCGCCCGCCAGCCGTGACTTTTCTGGTGGGTTTGGCATTAGTTTGATGAATAAGGATTTGACGCTTGCGCTCTCGGCTGCAAATGAGGCTGGTGCAGTTTTAGAACTTGGTGAACGGGCAAGACAAGTCTACAGAGAGGCTGCAAAAGACGAATCGTGCAAAGACAGGGACTTTTCGGTCATTTACAGATTTCTTGGTGGCAAAGAATGAGCGATGATAAATATATCCGCCTATATTTCCATACGATCTAAATTCTCTTGAAATTTTAATTCAAAGCTGTATGAGCTGATGGCCAATTTGTTCTAGTGATCAAGCTTGAAAATACCTAATATTGTACAAAGCGGCTCTGTGCTCCTGGGCCTAAGACCCGGGTGGCGTCCGGAGAAGTGAAGCTAGGCGCCGTAGCGTCCCGGGTGCAGCCTCTTCCGTTCATCATGTGGACCGAGCTAAGATCGAATCAACTTGTCATGATGATTCAATTTCTGGTTGAAAGTACACTACCTAGCAGGTATTAACCTATCATGCTGGGTAAGCTTAGCTGAATTGTCTAAATAAACACTCATATAGGTGTTCTTAACTAGGTAGGTAGTACACCATTGAAGCTGAAATCTTTCTCGCTAACCAGGTAGGTATACAGGGACGAATAGACAAATATACGATAGAGGTATATTAACTTTCAAGCCTTGGCGGCTGGAAGAAGTTTCGTTTGCTCGGTTAACGTACCGAGATGGGCATCGGTGTTCTAGAAGGGGGCCTGTCAGATCTCTAAGCGACGTTGGGACCATCAAGGCCCTGCTATCTCATATCTACCGCATTCAGTAACCTACTCGCGGCTATATGATCCCGCACCGGATCTTCACGCCATCCAAAAGCTTCCATCCTTGCTACCCACCCACTGTATGATGTCGAGATATCAGATTACACGGGGGACCGATTCGCCCATATTATCCTTGAGGCTCCCACGTTTCTTTTCTTATTTAACTTACCATACGGCCGGATTTTCCCTCCCTGGCATAGATCCTCCTTTTGTTTCGTTCTCGATTTGTCCATATATAATAAAACACTCCTTGCTATAAAAGCTCTTCTCTAAACATTTTTGTTGTTCATTAATACTCCCATTGCGTCTGCGAGACTTTACTGCCTCAGATCTCGATGTCTAGCGCCTACTAGGAGATCGAGGATTTCCTTAGGACGAAACCTAAACCTAAGTCATGAGTCGGATAGCTACCACGGTTTAAAAGAGAGACAATAGAGAGATAGAAAGGGATTTGGTGAACGCTTCCCCTCAAGATCCCAACTATCGACAAGATGTCAAATTCTACGAGCCCGCCGCAACACATATCGTACAGAGCCTGCACGGAGGTCAGCCCCCGGTGCCCGGTCGAGGCCACGGTATTGGGCTACTATCCCAACCTCGGCGTCAATGCCTTCCTCGCCGCCGCGTTCGGCCTATGCACCATAGGTCTTGTTACTACGGGTATATGGAAGAGGACCTGGGGATACTCCGCGGCGCTGACTGTGGGATGTATCTTGGAATTCGCAGGTACGTTTCCATCACCACTTTTCCGCGTATAAACAATGATTTCCCACTGGATGAGATATACACCTATTAGCAACTACGTCTCTCGTGTATGCTAACTCCATGGCTTAGGCTACGTCTCGCGCGTGCTCCTGCACGCCAACCCGTGGAACTCGACCGCGTTCCAGACGCAGATCTGCGCCATCATCCTCGCGCCGACGCTGATCTGCATCTCCATCTACCTGACGCTGAAGCACGTCACGCTGTCGCTCAACCCGGCGCTGTCGCGGCTGCGCCCTCGCCTGTACCCGCTCATCTTCGTGCCGGCCGACGTGTCCTGCCTCATCCTGCAGGCCATCGGCGGCAGCCTCGCCGCCAGCGCGGGGTTCGACCACCCCGACCTGCTCGTCAGCGGCGACCACGTCATCATCGCGGGGATCGCCCTGCAGTGCCTCGTGCTACTCGCTTTCGGCGCCATGGTCGTCGATTATTTCCTTCGGGTAAGGAGCTGGGTCCAGAACGGCGAGGCTCACGGCGAGGCGCTTGCTATGTGGAAGGATCATAGGTTGCGCGTGTTCTGCTACGCTGTCGCTGGCGCGTACTCGGGGATTTTGATTCGGTGTATCTATCGGTAAGTCCCTTCTTCTTCGAAACCACCATTCAACTGGCTCGAGAGATGGCTGCAGTTGAGTGAGCAGGAAGCGGAACACTATGCTGACGTGAACCCACACCTCAGAATCGCCGAAATGGCAGGAGGCTGGGGAAACCCCATCATGCAGGACGAGGTATCCTTCGTCGTCCTCGAGGGATTGTAAGCTCCCCCCCCCCTTTCCCCATTCTCTCCTCCAGACCCCCAAAAGGGGAATATCACCCACCCATGACCCCTGCTCACACACAACAGCTGCATAGTAATCCCCGTGATCCTCCTAACCGCCTTCCCGCCAGGCGTCCTCTTCCCGGCCATGGCGGAGCGGGAAGCGCAGCGCTTCCGCAGCAAGCTCAAGTCGGAGAAGGCCAAGATCGACCCGCCTGTCGTGACGGGCGACGAGAAGGCGCTGACGGAGCACGGCTCCAGGACGGACGACTCGCCCGCCGTGCCGAGCGACACGTCCGGCGACGAGGGGGTCTTGCCGACGACGGAGGAGAAGACGGCGCCGGAGCCGTCGAACGTGTTTACGACTGTTGCTTTATGATGTGGTGGTTTGGGGGTTATGTTTGGTATGGTTAAAAGGGGCTAGGGATTGCTTTGGGTAACGGATTATGGTTGATAGACGCATTGTTCCATTGGAATTTAGATATCATATTAATTCTCCTTTGTTGACTTTGAGTTTCCCCGTTGTCTGAGAATGTGCGCGCATCTACTCCATCTACAATATTTGAAAGAGGATAGTCTCCATGATTTGGCTGTGTGCACTTGAGGTTTGTAGGTAGCTCTTGTTCATTCACGAATCTTCAAGATCTATACTAGACCTAGGTCCTAAAACGAGCCCCACCGATGCTCTAATTCTATTGTGGTTGGTCCCAATGCACCCGTGTAGTTGTTATTCCCTGCATGCCCTTGCTCGATATGCAAAAAAAAAAAGGAGTTTGATAGAGGAGTCTAGGGCTAGCGGCTAAGGAACCCTTCTAACTCAGCTTTCGCATCGTCCATTTCTTGATCGCTTTCTTCATCATTGTCGTCCTCGTCATCCTCTTCTTCTTCTTCCTCTTCATCATCCTCCTCCTCCTCTTCTTCACTCTCTTCCTCTTCGCCTTCGCCTTCTTCTTCCTCGTCCTCGTCCTCCTCATCCTCAGCAAGCCAATCATCCAACGTCTTAGCTCCTGTCTCAGCCGCCCCAGCCGCGGATAAACCATTGCTCTTGGCCCCCTGCCCTCGTCCCATCGAACCGGTATCCCCGAGCATCTGCGCCGCGGGCACGACGCGTTTCTCATCGGTGTACTCGTTCCTCATCCCCTCCGTGTTCCTTAATTTCGGGTCCGGCTCGCGGCCTTCCGGGACCCAGTCGGGCAGGGGTTCGTACCCACGGAGGCCGTGCACGCCGCCGCCTCCGGCAAGGACGAGCGCCGCGGATCCCAGCGCGAACCCCCGTCGCGTTTCTGATGGGCTGGGTGCATGGGGTGCAGGTTTAGGCGCGAGAAGCATCAGGGTTGCGAGTTGAGGCACGCTCAGCAGCGCCTTGTATAGCCGCGTACGATCGCGCAAGTCATACGATGTATCATAGCGGGCGAGTAATAGGACGTAATTCCACAGACGGGCTATGGGATGTTCCTCTGAGTTCGGAGGAGGCTCCTGGTTCTCCTCGTCCGACTTCTGAGCCTCTGTTGTTCGATTAAGATGATGTAGATAAACTTTCGCAGCGAGTAGGACGATCTGTCGCTTGGCGATCTCGGACTCGTCCGCAAATTCCTTGAGAAGTATACGTAGCACGTCGGCCGCGATGTTGTCTTCGCCGTTTAGACTAGAGAATTCGCCTACGAGCCATATGATCGTCGCGCGCGCCTGCGGGTCGGTTGCAGAATCGAGGTTCTTTGCTAATCGCACAACAGTTCCCACGTGCGCTTGAGGATCTTGTTGTATGAGATGTCGTATCACGGTCAGGGACTCGGCCGCTAGTGTGCCATCGAGACTCGTAATCTGTCCTAGCAAGAGTCGCATACACCGTGGAGCGGTCGTCGGGTCTGCCTGCGCGCAGCGGCCAATAGCTCGCACTGCCTCGCGGACGAGTGCCTTGTTCGTCCCGCGAGAGAAGTGTTCAAGTTCATTCAGGATAAGGGTTTTTGTTTGCAGGGGGCTGTGAGGGAAGATTAGTGTCAGCACCTCGAGCTTTAATTCCCACACCGGTGCCGTGTCAGTAGCGCGGACGAGGAAGTGAGAAGCGTGTTTGACGAATGATTCGGGATGCGCCAGACAGACGGATACTATATTATAGAGTGCGACCTGTTGAATATCTTGCGCACTCCGCAGGAGGGCAACTAATGGACCGACGGCGGCTTTAGTGTATTCGGGTGTACCTATATCCACATAACAGCGCGCCACAGCCACGACCACCCCGGAGTTTCTACTCTGAAGAAGCGGCTTGATCCCATTGAGTAACAGGACAAGGTCCGGGTCGAGAACGACTACCTGTTCGACTTCTGACAAAGATTCCGTTGAAGCGTCCCCGTAGAAATCTTGTAGATCAGTTGACTTGTCTTTCGCTTTGGCACTCCTCGTCCGCCTCGGGAAGCATTTCCGGGCATAGATAGACATCATCCTTAGCATCGCGAGCTGACTCCACTCATCCATATCGACGATCTTTTTAACGAGACTCCTATAATGTTTATGTATCAAGTCCACTTGATCTGGGCAAATTTCCATGAAAGCGCTGACGGCGGCGCCCGCGACAAAGTACTGCTTGTCGCCTAAGAGCGTGGTCAGGTTTTCTAGCAATTGCGGCAGGGTACTCGGTTCTAGACGATAGCATTTCGGGATTGCGAGAGCAGCGGCCTTGCGCACATGGGGTGACATATCGACCACACCCTTTTTTATAGCTAGCGAGACGATCTGGCTGATGACTGGGACTCGGATGCCGGACATGGTCCGCAGGGCAAGGGCTCGTACTTGCGGGTTCGAATCTGACAAGGATTTCTGAATGGTGTTGATGGATAATAAGGCCATGTCCGGCTCCTGTTCAGCATGGTGGATAAGGTATATATATACAAGTTTCTTTATTTCGATATTAGGCGATGCGACATTCTTGACGACGGAGGAGAAGAATGGTAGGGTTTTCTGCTGGCGGTACATCATCTGGTTAAGTAGGATCGATCAGCTGGCGCACTCGGGAGGGAGTCGATGAGGGAAGCGCTGGGTTGGATGCGTACAGAGATGACACGCCGGAGTCCGTCGAGCACCTCACGGTCATTTCGGCTGTCTAAAAGCTTCTTCACTTGTGCTGTAGGTAGGGATCGTGTGGTGCTTCGAGAGCTCCGGGCGGCTTGGGCTGCATCGAGGGTGAGCTCCCGAGCTGTAGAGATGAATATTAGTCTGAATAAGTGGTAGAGTCCTTAGATAATGTAGATGCTCTTACCGCTCTCGAGTAGATTAGATATTCGAGATATAGACTCCATGATGTAAGGGGGTTGGAAAGGCGCAGACAGCTCGTAAGCTGTTGCGTTTGGTCGTTTGGTCGCGTATTTTTATTGTGTTCTTTCTTAGGTGTGTGACGTCGGTGGAAGGAAAGTTGATCAACGTGTTGAGCTTTTTGGTGGGGGTTTTCTATGTATTGTACATACGCTAGTATCTAATAATAAGACCGGGTACTTCTTTTGTGGACCCCCCTTACACCATTCTGATCATCTACCTAACCCGACAGCCCGCTACCCCTACTCCGTCCACCTTCCGTCTGGGGAGGCCGGGTCTTAAACTTACACGACATAAAAGGAATAGCTTAGAGGCATACATTTCTTAGTTGCCTACATATGTAGGTACCTACCTACCTTTAGTTGCTCTTAGGACTTACCAAGTTAAACTCACCATGAACATATTCTTTCACATTTCACCATCAATCCTACTATACTATGTAAGATGGCTATTATGAAGTCACGATATTCATGTCTTGGGCGCCCTTTCTACTTCTATCTCCAGCCTTGCCTTCCGAGCTTCTTACTCATATCTTGAGTCGTCATACCTACCCTACTACTCTTATTATATGTTCCTCTCGCTCAGAGTTCCTTACGGTTCTCACAGATGATATTCATCGGAAGACAGCTTGTCCTGAGAATGTAATTCCTAGCGAGCATGCGGAGGAGGATGCACACCATATCGATGAGGGAGGCATTCATGATATCACTCGGGAACAGGTCATACAGCATCGGCTTCTATCCTCTCCTCTATACCAAGTCGCTACGTCGCGGCATATCCGTATGGTCTACATCCCTACGGTCACGCATCTTCGCGCTTACTTAAGCGTCTTCTCGCCGGACGACTCGAAAGTCCCGGTTCCGCCAGCCGATTTCACCTCTTCCAGAGGGCACCCGCCGAGTATCGTACTGTACGGATTCCTGGAGATGCATCGCGACACTAGTGAATGGAGCGCCCAAGGCCTCGGCAACTCCACTTCTGCTTTAGTAGAGCTGGGCCATCGGTTATCGTGGCAGACGAGCATCGTCGAGCCCCGAAAGCACGGCTCTCCCCAAGCATTCGAGGGCATGCTAACGGAGGTTGTCCCTTTTCTAAGCGGCGGTGGCCGGAGACCAGGTCCTGACCCGGAGGAAGGTGGTTGGACCGGCCGGACTGTGGAAGTAGGAAGAATTATGAAGAGATGGTTTCGCTTTCAGCGTGGGGAATGGGACATCGATTCTAACGAGGATACAGGGGAGCCCCTTGGAATAAAGGATGATCTTGATCAATAGTATAGCATATCTTCGCATACTCAAAGCACCAATTGCAATAATGATGAACCGCCTTATATACACTTTATCCGAATCCTTGCTGGTCTTCAACACCCCAACGCCGGTTATGGTATCCTGTTCATAGTCTCGTCACATACGCATCAAGCAGATAAGCTGTAGCGATTAGATGGCCTGCTCCATCTCTGTAATGTACAGCTTGATGTGCGACTCCATCTTCAGGTACTCATCGTAGGCCTTATGCACCTCGTTCTCAATGTTCTCCTTAAGATCCAGCATCTATTTCCTTGTTAGCAATCTATTCATAGCAACGAATAAAATGACCGAGGCACACATACCTTCTTCTCGGTCTGTTCGATGCGGACCCTCCGTCTCTCAATCTCTGTGCCCTTGGCCGATCGCTCCTCCGTCAGCTTCTTGTGTAATGCACGGAGCTCCTCCATCTTTTCTTTGGCCTCCTGAGCCTTTTCCCGGCTGTGATCGCGAAGCTTCTCCGTCCGCTCGTTCCACTTGCTCAATTGCCGTTGCAGTAATGCTTCCGTCCTCTCCACTTCCCTGACATTGTTGCCGCGTTCTGACAGGGCGTCTCGCTGCTTCGCATTTCGGGCATTTTCCTCCTCCTCTTTGGTCAACTCGTTTGCGATTTCATCGAGAAGTTTGATGCACGACGCAACATCCGTCGACACGACTCCGAAGGAGTCGGTTGATGTTTGCAATGCTCTTGCTCGTCGGTCTAGAGAGTCGATGTGCGCTTTATCCCCGTTTAGGGTATTGCTGAGGTCTGCGAGACTTGTCTGTAATGCTTGGGGGCTTTGTAAAGTGTAGGGCCGTAGCTTGGCGCTTTCTTGCTTGAGTAACATCTTCTCGGTCGTCTTCTGCTCTAGCCTTTGTGCGAGTTCTCCCTTCTTATCTTTGGCCTCTTCCAATCGCATAGCGACCTTCTCCTGGTTTCGACGCAGCTCCAACAGGGTCTTCTTCAGTTCTTCATTGCGTTCCGTTTTTTCGCGCACTTGCGCTTCCATCGCCCTTCGGTTGTGTCGCATCTCGTCCAGCCTACCTTCCATGTCTTGGTTCTCTCCATAGAGCGCCTCGATCCGCGCCTTCGTCTGCTCGGCCTTGTTGAAGTGGTCGTCTATGACGTTGGTCTGGCTCTCGCGGAATCGAACGAAGTTAATCAGGTAGCTAAATATCTTAACAAGGCGCGGGTGCGTGGGCTTGTACAGGTCGGTGAAGCTGAAGTCGGTGATGCCGCATTCGAGAAGCAACTTGCGCAGCGAAACATAGAAGCCCAGCAGGTTGCGCGTATCAGGAGGTACAATGTCCGTGAATTCGCCACAGACGTCTTCGGCAGCGGCGCGCATGGCCGGCTCGACGGTATCGCGTGTCGCATTCAGAAGCAGCTCGGCGAACCATTCGAATATCATTTGTACTTGCAGAGGATTCGGCTTTTGTAGGTCGGCAACGTTAAAAGGTATTCCGATGTCTGTTATACATCCGACAATCTCCTTATCTGGAAGTCGCATAAAGGCGTCGGCTTCCTCCTCCTTCTTGCGCGTGCGTGAGGTTTGCGACGGCGGGATTATCGACATTCGCGGGTTGTACGCCATGGTCGCGGTGTTGAAGAATTGTAATCGATTTAGTGATACTGCCGACTTTACGGGGGTTTGATGTTGTGTGCCCTTCTGCACTCTGATTTGAAATGGATATATGGAATCTCTTTGTGTTCCAGATTGTTAAGTTGTTCTTGTTGAATTAGATGGTTGATCGGAAAAGGTTTAGATGGATGTAAGTGTTTTGGTACGGTTGCTAGGTGGGGTAAGTAAACAATTGATTACTTAATATCGGCCTAGCTGATTGGCGGAACTCTATTGCCCTAAGAAGCCGCCACGAAGCTAGTCCTCCACAAGAATAAAGGGGCTACGTATTTATTATTGGAACACTGTATCCCGTTCAGACTTAAACTTCAACCTGAACAACTTATACACCACATACCCATACTTACAGTAATTACTACCTTGTCTATCCAATATAATCAGGATTAAGCAAGATGGACATCTTCGTCTTCCATCGAAGTACAATCCGTTTAGCAACCGCACTTATTTGATAATAATCATTATATTGCTTCCCAGTCTTGTTTATTTCTACGGAGTAGCAAACATCTCAAAGATCTCATGCTCACAGTCTTCTTTAAGATATATACCCTTTTTTGATATCCTACCATTGTAGTGGGTTTGCCGGGCTATCAATATCTTCTGGCACTTTACTAACCGCCTTTTTCGCCACTACCCTGCTGTTCTCGCACAAGGCGTGGAATAAATGCTTGCCAAACTTCGTAAACGCTGGTGTGATGCCGCCAGCTTTCATCAACTCGCTCTCGATAGCACTGAGTTGGAAACGAAACTTTTGGCCAGCGACACTTACGCTTTGCTCAACAAGGTCGATCTCAATGTCCTCGCTATCCTGAGCCACATCGAAGAAGGCATCATCGCTGACCGTGAAACCCATTAGGCCAAGATTCGGCAGATTTCGACTGAAGATGAATGCAAACGACTTCGTGATAACGCATTTGATACCACAGCCTGCTCTTATAGTCAGCGGGCTATCCTTGAGAGTACGGTAGGTAGTTTTATTTAAACGTCATACCAAGGAGTGCTGAGACTGCCTGCTCTCTTGAAGAGCCGCACCCAAAACCCTTTCCTGCGACGACGATATTGAATCCGTCCTTAGCGCGCGACCTGAATTCAGGGTTTGTGAATTCGAGACAATGGTCGCCTATCTCTTCATTTACTTTGCTTCCGATCAGAAACTGAGCGGGTGCCAGCTAGTTCAGTAGTATATGTTAGTACTCGACGTAGCTAGGAACAGTATTTGCCCATTACTTACCGCGTCCGTGTCGACAGAATCTCCTAGTCGCTGTATTTTCCCGCGAATCACCTCATTTTTCTCAGTAGTAGACTGACCGGACCCTTTTGGCGTTTGGTCACCCTTTTCCTCTCTCATAACTGGGAGGTCTCTAATTAAGGCCGATACTTGCGCTTGAGGAGGAGCCGGTTCGATAAATTGTGGATCCATCCCCCGAACTCTGTGAAGCGAGCCACGGCCTTTCAATTCATGCCATCTCGCGAGATCTATCGAGTTGATAAGGGGTTGTGGATCCGTGATCCGCATCGTGAATGACGAAGCAGCGACAGTAGTAGCGGAACCGAGATGGCCGAACGAGCCTTCATCATGGTTAGATACTCCATCCCGCCAATCGGTAGGGGTTTATATACTTACCTTTACCCATCCTATTCTGATAATTGCGGTTTTGCGAAGTCAGCCAGACTTCACCCTCGCCCGCCCGATCAGCTGACATGCCAACGCAGTAACTACAACCGGGCACTCCGATTTCAAAACCAGCTTGCTCATAAATCTCGGCAAGGCCCAAGCGACGAAGCATATCGGATATTGGCAGAGACCCGGGAACTACCTTTCGCTTCCCATGGTTTATAGGCGTAAGGCCTGCTTTGAGTCCTTGTTCAAGGACTAGCGCACCGAGGATGAGGTCTTCCTCAGTAGTGGTGCAGGCCCCAATGAAACACCCATCAAGAGAAGTCCCTTCCATATCACCTACTGACACCACGTCGTCGGGGCTTGGATACCTCGCCACGAATGGTCTGACCTTGGAGAGATCAATCGCATGGGTCTCTGCATAATGAGCATCATAATCGGGTCGGAAATAGTGTGACGAGCTTTTGTGTCTGTTAAGTCTGCGTGAGTCGATGAAGGTCTTCGTAACATGATCGGGCGCAAATATCCCCGTGATTCCACCGAATTCCTATTCCCCGGTAAGCCGTTATGATCCCCACCTTATACAATAAGAGTCTTACAGTAGTCATATTCGAGATGGCGAATCTGGCGTCCGGCGAGAGATGTTCAAGGCCCGGGCCGGTGAATTCCACGATTCTATCTGAAGCCACCGTGTTTCGTTTCAGCTGTTGCAACACATACAAAATAATGTCTTTGCCTCCTATGCACCTCGCCGGTGCTCCGACGAACCGGACATTCACCACTTCGGGAACTTGGAACCAGATCTCTCCGGTCGTGAGCGCCATAGTCACGTCTGAAGCTCCTAGACCGATAGCTAGACATCCGTTCGCACCCGAGGAACATGTGTGAGAGTCAGATCCGATGATCATCATGCCTGGCTGTGAACGCTCTCTGAAGAATTCTGTGTGCATTATCGTGTACTAGACGAGTCAGTGTCGTATTGAGAGCTGTGTTGCTAAATCCTTACATTCATGCCTTGGTACTCTGTCATCTTGAACACCTTTCTTGCTTTCTCAGACGACTCAACTAGCTTCTTCACTGTGGGGTTTGTGCGAACGCGAGGATCCACGACGTGATCTCCGGCAAGCCAGAAACGGTCGTTGCGGAATATACCTGGCTTTCCGATCTGTTCGTACGTCGCTTCCATACCCTACATAGATGGTTAGTCTGGCGAATCAGACTTGGCTTGTACTGGCTTGTATTTCAACTAACGCTCCAGGAGATTTCAGAAGCCATGACCCAATCAACGAAGATTTGTACAGTTTGCCCTGCTTGGACGAACCCCTTCTGCTCGATGTCATGCATTGCAAAGATCTTCTCTGTTATATTCATAGGCGGTACTCCACTCGGCTTAGTAGCGGCGAAGTTTGGCTCATTCCGTTTTACCCTATCTGCGGAATTTAGAGATTCGAGCCCTGGTATCGGTGTCATGATTAGTTATATGTAAGCACCAACACTCCTTGTATACTCACATGCTGAAGAGAGGAAGAGGAGTTCAGAGACTTCATCGGGGGTCATCTGATTATGAAAGACAAGCCCCAGGCCACCATAATTCGGGGATTGCTGGCAGAGTTTAGAGACATGTCGGAGGGCTTCACTTTCTCTCGAATATCCGGCTTTGCGTAGTCTCTCGACTAGGTCCTCTACAACCTGCAAGGGAGTCTTTGCTGTTGATGTTTTAGCGGATTTTGTCTTCTATTCCTGGGAAAGTTCGGAGACGTTAAAATACCTGAGTCTTGGGTTTCTTGTTCTATATGAACGCCTCTGATCTGGGACAATTGAGCTTCAAGTTGTTCCTTCACGGTTGCTTGGGAGTAGGTTGTGTCCTTTGTGGCCATAACTAATCAAGTTTTCTTAGGATAATATTGGGTGATCTGCTGTTGAAATTCGGATCTATCACGGAGCTATAAAGGTAATGTTATATTGCAAGTCATATTCCTCGAGATAGTAGTGTCTAATATAAATAACGAAGCATCGTTAAGTCTTCAGTTCGCCGAAATCCCCCGGACTGTGGCCGATATTAGTCGTGTTGCTACAAGTCGTAAGCGGCAATGGTAGTCTATTTGTGGATTACACTGTCCGGCGAAGTTCGGCAAAAGGCCGACCTGCCCGGAGTGACCACAAACCTACGTCAGCTAATAGCCAATGAAAAGGTTTACGAGAACTAGAAGTCATAAAGAGGGATCTACGAATCAATATCATTGATCCTGCTGAAATGGCGTATTGCCGAAGCGACCGGTCAAGCTTCTTGTATTAATAACCTTGGGAACCCCTTAAACCTCTATGTTATCCTCGACAACGTCACTTATAGCTAATTACCATCTCACGAGTGTATACAACATGGCTGATATACAAAGGATATTCAATCAGGGCAAAGTCGATGTCTTGGCTGTTGCCAGGCTCAGAGCCGCCCTTGCTGATACCGATAATATTGTTGTGGGTGCTGGGGTATATGACGGATACACCGCTCGCATCACATTGAAGGCAGGCCTTGATTGTTTATACATGGTAAGCTGAAGTTCCGAAGCCGAGCGACCTCTCCATCTAATCATTGGCCCCAAAAGACAGGAGCAGGCGTCACCATGTCTCGTCTGGGAATGCCAGACCTTGGAGTCGCCACCCTGAACGACATGGTCGAAGCAGCAAGCATGATTGCGTCTCTAGACCCCACCATCCCTCTCATCGCAGATGCCGATACGGGATATGGAGGCAAGTGGTATCTTCTAATATGCGTTAGCTACTTAACTCATTACTTCCCTATAGGCCCATTAATGGTCGGCCGCACAGTATCGCAGTATATGAAGGCTGGCGTAGCAGCACTTCATCTCGAAGACCAAGTCCAGGCCAAGCGCTGCGGGCACTTGCTCGGCAAACAGATCGTAACCCAGGACGAGTTTGTGTCGCGAATCAAGGCAGCCGTACTGGCACGCGAGAAAACACCTGGCGATATCGTCATCATCGCTCGGTCAGATGCGCTACAGTCGCTCGGCTACGAGGCCGCGCGGGACAGATTACGTGCCGCGATCGATGCCGGTGCAGACGTGGCGTTCCTAGAGGGGATCACATCCAAGGAGCATGGAAAGGCGATATGTCAGGATCTAGTGCCAACACCGTGTCTGTTTAACTGTGTTCCTGGCGGTGCTTCGCCTGTGATGTCGGCACAGGAGGCCAGGGACTTGGGCTACAGGTTGATTATCTTCCCGGGAATGTCACTCACACCGGTGTACGAGGGAGTATTGGCAGCCGCAGAGGCGCTCAAGATGAACGGCATACCCCTTAACTCTCCCATTGCTTCGTCGCCAAAGAAAGTCTTCGAGGTTTGTGGCCTCAAGGAGTGTGTGGAGTTCGATAAGGCGGCAGGGGGTAAATCATATTCGGACGGCGTGTAATTACAGATGGTCGCTCGTTGAAACGCTCAGAACGAACGTACATGTGTACGACCACTTTTTATACACTCCTTAAAAATTTAGACTGTAAATAAAGGGGATGGATCCGCAGAATTGGGATACATAAATCACTACTTATATACTTATGAAGGTAATCATTACTTTGGAGTTTCCCAGAAAATTGCTTTATTATAAATTTATAATTATGAAATAGCTTATAGGTGGATCGAAGTCCACAATGGCGATCTTCGGCCCCAAGAAACCGAACCATCGGTGCCGACGCGCATATGTACATACTTTGAACAACCACTATTAAAAGGCAGGATGGTTTGGGTGTGTGCTCAAGGAAATAATTCCTTGTGAATACAGCACTTGGGAGGAAATATGCCTCCTATGAAGAGGAAAAAAGGTGTGACCCCTGTTTCAGTAATGTCTTCCCCTCAACATTTCATTCATGGCTAACATGCTTGCCTGAGCCGTTAGCTTGTCAGCTGTGTCGCTCTCAGAAGGCGAAATGTGATGCCGAACCACCACGAATTTGTTCACGACGTAGGCGAATGGGTTTGCTATGTGTGCTCTCATCTGATACCAATGCCAGACAGACTAAGGCTCAGCTCCAACATGAACTGGATCAGTTGAAGATGGTAGAGCATTCTGGGCAAGACAAATACCGCTCTGTCTGGACTGAAAATCAAATATACCCGGCGACGGCCACAGGTGCATCCGTTGATATGGTCTCTGTTGCCAGCCAGCCGTCCATGCCAACACTACCGCATGGTGATATACAAGTATCTTCTGCCGATTATGGCCCACCTAACTCGGTTCCGAACTTCTACAAGACTTCGTCTCGAATACTTGATGGGGATGAGATAGAAGGGTGGAAAATACAGCACTGTTTCATGATGTATGTCTCGCGGCTTTGTGGTGACGTCTTCATAATAGGCTGCATTGAATCTGACTGGTTAGTAGGTTTTTCCGTAACAATCACCCCCTGCTACCCATGACAGATCCCGATATAAACGCAGATGACTGCTTCGACATGTCGCCCTTGCTTTTCTGGACGATTGTCTTCATCGGTAGCAGGAGATATCGCGACGACCCTACATTGATGGGACGTCTAAGCCCAAAGATGAATTGCATGGCCCTGGCATCTTTGGAATCACGAACGCATCCACTCCAAACTATCCAAGCCCTACTCCTGCTATGCGTGTGGCCTGTCCCGATGAACACTGGGTATAGAGATATGAGTTTAGTTCTTAGCGGTGCGGCCATCAATCTTTCCATGCAGAATGGCCTCCATATTATTGGAACTGGACAAGATTTTGCTCGTGAGAGGCTCACTGTCAACGAAACGACCAGGACCACGCGCGCCAAACTATGGGCAGATTGCGTTGTCATCTGCAATTAGTACTCAGAGCCTCTCGGGTTCAAGGAACTCCGCTGACTTGACCTCAGCACGAGCCTTCGTGAAGGCGTACCACCCTTATCTCTTCCCGGAACATCAGGGGATGATATGATAAATGGTGCACTACTAGAAAGACTCTCCCCGGAGATGCGCACGTGGTGTGAAATCCACGGCGTCTTGATGTCAGCGACGGCGGCACTTATAAGGGGCCTAATCCCAGCGAATGGCGAGAATTCATCGACAGGCAGCTTAAGCCATTTAATTCGCCTTTTTGACACTCAATTTGTCGCAATTTCGTCCAAGGTCCAAGATTCCATGAGTAAGCGATCACAACCCGCGGCTCGCTAAGAAACTAACATGACAAGACACTATTTATCTTCTTTGCTGTCGTATCCATTTACTAGCTTACCATTTTCTAGAGGAGCAGTCTCCTCATAAGATCGAAGGACTTTTGTGTCTATACACGGTTGCATGCGATCTGGTAAGATTAACTATGAGTAAGACGGAACCTATAAACCTGGTTGAACACTGCCCCATCTTTGTCGACAGAACAGTATTTCTTGCAGCTGTTGCTATACTCAAGATACGTAGGAGCGACGAACTAGCGCCGATCATCGACAGCGAGGCCGGCGACCGAGCTCTTCTGCATGCCATCATATTTTCTCGTCAGACCTCGCTTCAAAGTGGTGACCTCGGCGCGCGTGGGTCTGAGCTACTTATTGGGCTGATGGCGAGCAAACGGTTATTTAGACGTCAGGATGGCAAGGTTGATGGTCTCGAAACTCGCATTAAAAGTCGATTATCTACAAGCATTGTTTTCGATGCCTTTTGGTGGTGGAGAGAAGAGTTTACCGGGCAACCGAGTCCGTATAATGACGATTCAGAGCTTCAAGGTAAGTACCCTCCCTTGACCTAGAAGACTTGATAGATCCGATGAAAGAACATATGATGATCGGCTCTGTGTTAATATGCGACGTGTAGGTCAAGAAACTCCTACAGAACAGGAACTGGGCGTGTTAGATCCTATTATCCCCGAAGCTTCAAGCTCTCTATCGGTTGCGGGAGCCGCCGACGATACGCCTATGTTGCTGAATGAAGGCTTTCCTGATGATGAATGGGCAGCTACTGTTGACTTTAGTCATTTCCTTTGGACTCCGACAGAAGGTTCTAATGAATTTACGGGATAAAATGATCCCCACACCAGAACAATAAAGTCTATAATCTATATCTCCTTTATGTTTAGTGGAAGCTGGAAATTGAATGTCACATATCCGTCGTCTACGAATGAGAAATGATATCACGGTAGCTATCATAGCAATACTACCTTATCTCGGCCTGCGGGATAATTGCCAGTCTCACCATCGCCGAACTAAGAAAGTCAGTACGTCTGTGCGTTGAAGTCCTCAATGTGTAGTGTTTTCTGATGATCTCGCGTTTCACGATATTGAAACAATTATGAGAAACCCACAGTGACCGAGTCTTCTTTTTATTCTCAGAATGAGAAACATGAGTCTTGATGCTGGATTTAAGTCGATATCTTCAATGTGGCTGATGTTCTATAATAAGTTAATAACCGCCGTTATGTGGCTGTGATCGCGAATCTGGCCGCGGACGAATCTTACGACGTCGTAAGGATCTGAGACGTCGGATGACACTGGAACCGAAACGGGAATACCCCCTCCCCTCGACTGTAACTTTGTCCCCGTCCCATAGGATTATTTCAGATCTTTTTTCTCAAAAGGTAGGTAGGTTAGCTTCCTTTCATTTTCTTCTTGTCAGTTGATCTGTCCTAGGCACCTGTTGCTCTTCGCCTCAAGGTTTCTTCATTCGTTCTATTATTGTATTCGATACCGCGTTTTTTTTTGTGGCAGGCCACACCATTCGACTACTAGTTTTAATTTACTTCCGCCTCTAATCCCTCGTCGACAAGATGGCTTCTATCATGTTCCGCACGCCGTTCAAACTTCTCGTTCTACTACTCTCCATCTGCAACATCGCAGTAGCCAATGCCGCGGACTCTCTAGCACCCCGACAAAGCCCAAGCGCAGCCGCGGCTGCCTCGCCCATCTGCCAGAACTATGCGATGGTAGCCAACCTCTCTACTGTTGCCTTGAACACGACCTACCGTGCTGCGTTCTTGCGTTCATCTTCCTTGGGAACCTTCGATGCGCGCGCTATCCTGGACGTCCAGTCGCCGAAGTTCATGGGGATGATGATGGACGTACAACTGAACCAACAATGCGGAAATTTGTCGCAGGTTGCTATCGACGGCGCTGCTGCGAACCTCACCGCAGGCACTGTATTAGGCTTGACAATTCAAGAGGCCCCGGGTGTTCCCCCCGACAGCGTCGCAATGCCCCTCGTCCAGATCGCTATCTTCCTGCTGATGGGTGGAACGTGGCTATGCATGTGAAATAGCCGCGCGGAAAACGTTTGAGAGGCGCAGACATCTCGTTTGCTGGAGAATCTGTGCCTCTCAAGGATCCCTTATCGGTTGAATACGAGTCACTACCTCGGCCGGTATGTCTGGGTGGTGCGAGGATGAGCGTTGGAACGCTGATATAATGAGGCCATCTTACTACTCCCATGTGGTGAAATCATCGACTTTGGGTCTTGGGCAACTGTTACATAGCAATGAAGTAAAGAAACCTTCCGGATGGTTGACTCGCATGGTTATCGTTTCATAATACAACTTTTATCTTACCCCAAATTCCGTATGATTAGTGGCCCGGGAAGTAGAGGGTGCCAGTAGAGGAGTAGTTTACGAAGCGCGCGGGAGAGCTTTTGAAGCGATTTGCTAGGGACAAGCGTTAGTGAGGTAATGCCCTCGGCTTGCTTAGTTCTAAAGGGATTGTTGAATATACCCATTGTATTTACAATAGAGCGCGAACTCCGTATACTCTTCAGACTAAGTATAAGATGATGATAAATATCAAGCGCGGTAGAAAGAGTTTGCGAATTTGAGTAACGTGTACGAATTAAATACGAAGATAGGAGGATTAAGTACAGGTGCTACTAGCGTAGTATGTGATGGGTGAAAAGAGCAAGTGTGGCTAGGTAACATTGGACTAGGGCGTGGCTAATTCTCATGGCTAAGTGCATCCGACAAGCATAAAATGGTGGCTTCTTTGACAACATCCATGGCTGTTGGTGTACTGCGTAGTAGCCGTTTTGAATTTACATGCTCTAACCCAGTTCACGTACAACATCAGATTCAGCTCCGAAAATCGAGATCCTCTTACTGCATAGTACATAAGCCACAATCAGGATTTCCAGTTCCACCGCAGTCTAGTAAGTGCTTTGACATTCCCCCTCAGGGAGTTGGAATTTGAATTTTACCCAATCAACTCTCCTTAATACCATATCCCCCTATTTCCCTATTTCATAATTTGTATTCTTACTGCCTATGCCCTAAAACTATTTATTCATTCACGTTCCAGATTATTAGCATCGATGATAGTAATAAAAGGTTTATATCCAATCGGCGAAAGTCGGTGTATGTGGATATGATTGATGTGCCTTGAACAGCTGCTTGCTCGGCTCTTCTTGACCATCAATGCATATGTACAGACACTAAAAAGCTTTTGAGAGAAGCCACGACAAAACTCTGATCGAGACCAAGCATCCAATCATCCACGGTATTACTCATTCGAAGCGAGAACAGAAAGCAAACTGACCAGTCTGGATTTGCTTCTCTACCTGGGTAGTCAGAACAACATGATAAAAGAACTGAGACGAGACCTTATCTCAATGCATGTTTGGGATCGATCGTCCACTGAGCTTCTCAGGAACAGTTCTCTTGCAGCGGGCGCAGGGGAGTTGCGTGTGTCAAGCACACAACATTCTACGTGTCAATCTTTAGAGGCATAACTAGCATGTTTGAGTTACCACAACTACCCCCGCATCATGCAAGAGGAATAGATCCAGATTCCCAATGAGAGCCGAACAGACTATCGCTAATATCGAGTTGCATCTGCGAATTTTCCCTACGCGCGCTGGCGGGTTGACACTACTAAACCAGAAACTCCGGCACCTTCGAGCAATGAGCAGCATGAGTTGCGGTGACATGCGGAGACGAGAGAGGGAAGATTGACCGCCCTATTGCTGTTCCTGTAAACCGCAGGGTGCCTATCATTTCCATTCCCGAGCTTACTTATCCGAAGCTATGCCCTATGCAACTGTGGTCGACAAGCTCTGCTACCCACCGATGACGATATGGGATGTGTGTGCTAGCCTACCAAAGGTATCGGTATCTCTACATACCTTATGGTCAAGTCTCCTAATAATAGTCGTAGGATGCTTACATCTAAAAAGAAACTACTATGTAGAAACGACACTCAATAATGCGTGCAAATAAGTCACAAAAGGTCTCTGTTACTGCGTGACCGACAGCCTATTGGCGGAAGGTCTTGAATACGAGCCCTTTCAGTTTTAAGCATCCTGGCGCCGAATTTTCTACTGACAACATCCACTATGTACGGAGGAGTCCGCTTTGCTTGCGGTGTTAGGCTAGGTAGACAATGCAGCAGGTGTTTAGCGTTTGCACATCAACGGCGTACTATCCATAGTGGTAACAAGTAAGGAATTGGCTTGGCACATTTTGTTGAAAAAGTATTGCCCCTGTGTATGTTCTTCAACAGTTACGTAGGCACGCGTAGGGAACCAATTTGATGTGATAATTAATATCGAATGAGCAAGGAAAGATTGCTGCGAAAGTCGATTTCATCTCACGATGATCCGGGAATTTCTTGATCAAACAATCAATAAAAGGTTTGTCTCCTGCGGCCTATCCTACTTTGACTAAGTGGGAGGAATACATAAATGTTACCCGCCATAAGTTAGTTGACTTGGCATCTTAGGCATGGGTCAAGCGGCAAACCGTGCCGTTACATATACGATCTCCTAATGCCGCTATCTGGGGGTTCCCGTTCTGTTTGAGGGGACTTCAGTGCTCTCAACTTACATAGTAGGTTCTAACAACCTTCCATTCCATAGGCGGCGTATTACCAAAATGGTTTAAGTGGACGCTCGCTACTATGTA
Source organism: Jackrogersella minutella (assembly GCA_022578535.1). Taxonomy (NCBI): domain Eukaryota; kingdom Fungi; phylum Ascomycota; class Sordariomycetes; order Xylariales; family Hypoxylaceae; genus Jackrogersella; species Jackrogersella minutella. Next base: position 82,410 of record MU388230.1, read on the forward strand.
CATACTTATTTACCTCTTAGCTTCCTACCTAGGTAGGTCCTAGGTAGACATCGAAGGACTCGTTCTACTTTGCGGCTTCGAGTCTATCAGTTTCTGGCAACCCGTTACCTGGATATGTCGACTTACACTTTGATCATGGGTAAGGGCACGCAGCAATCATGTGTCGTATAGTCGTACCTTGCTCGTCTCCCTTGCTGTTCCTGACATCACAAGACTGATCGAGTTCGAGCTAAGCTACCTCTCAGACATGGCCCGGCTTTTGCTCTCAAGTGCCGCTATACTACATAATACGCTATACTACGTTCTGTTATGCCATTCCATGCTTCATCTTAGATGGATCACACTGGATAATAAAAACAGCTATCGAAGGTTAGTTCCAAGAGCGTTCGGTGTTGATGTCTCGAAGGACTAGGTAGGCATAGTGTATCGCCTAAGGAGGCACTACCTTTGCGTACCTACATGTATCGTACTATGTAATATGTAGCTCCTACATAGTACTGTACCTACGAGGCAGCGAGGTATGTACATAGTTGCTGACGACTTTGTTTCATTGGCCGTGGTTCGTACTAAGAATGATTTAGGTTAGCTTTCGACTCTCGATGATACCTCACATTCTTAAATAAGTGCATAGTAGCATAGTTAAAGTGTCGCAAAATTACTTTTTAGTTTTTTTTTGATACACAACAACGATGGAAGTTGTTATTGTTATTATCATCATTATTGTTGTAAGTCTTAAACAAAACAGATTCACATACTCCTTAACTGAATAGAAGACGGTATCCCCATCTTTTATAATCTTAAAATCTTTTAACCTCTAGCTATTCGATGATCCAAGAGTATAACAAATCAGGTACCTAATAAATTATTCCTTTCCTCATCGACCCGCTCTTCAAAGATACAATACCGTAATAGGACATAGTTCGGACGGGTTGGTAGCGATTCGGATGTTACATGCATCAATATGTAGGTACAGGTAAATTTTTAGGGAGGATACATCGTGGAAGTAGGTATGATGTAGCTTGAGACTTGTAAACGAGCACAAAAATCGTTTACAACTAGGGTTTTACGAAGTATACGATACTTGTACTCTACGTAGCATGGATAGAAATCGACATCAATTAGGGGGGTCCACTCAAACGTGATTGTCCACAGTACCCGTCAGCCCGTTAACATTCAGCCCAAAGGTACCCCCCTGGGTGTGACTTCATTTCGCAAAAGCCCATTTAATCGCCATTTCCCTGCCACTCACACTGCCTGAAAATAGCATGTACCTACGTACTGGTAAGTTCACCACTTGGGTGTCATGGATGGAAAACGACGCCTCCCTCTTTCCCCCCCCCGTTTTTTATTTTTTCCCTCCCCGTGTCAGTTAATTGTGCAGTTCCTTCCCCACTACCGACCGCCACAGTGCCCTCTACCAATGTTTCCTCTAATGTCATTTCTTCCCACTACAGATTGAACCACCTCGAACCACCACATGTGCACTATCCTTTACCACTATCTCACTACCAAATACCCTGGAGGCCCAATCTAAAACTCAACAACATTCCAACACGAACGAAACTCCATCCTCATACCTGCGCTGGAAACGCGTTGAAGCAATTCGCGTTGATGTATATTCATCAACATTTTCCATTTTTCGGTTATCGCTAATTGGTGTCTGACTCGAACATAGTGTGTGAGAGACACACACATCAATATATTCTGGGTTCTGGCTGCTATAACGCCTCGATTGCTGCGGTGCGACAACATCTGCGAGGTCCTGTCAATTCGAACAACACATCACGGATTGATTTACGACATATCTCGACGACCCCAATTCATTATTAACTCACACAGTTCGACCCTTTTAATAGTTGTACGCATGTCGAGTTAATCCGCGCCCATGGCGATAATCATTCCGCAGCGATCGTCACCTAGTATCATCATCGATAGGAACCCGCGACCTCGCTTTGAGATATAGCCTCGCCAAATATTTCCAACAACTGAGCCCGATTCCCGGACTCCGGAAATATGGCCTTGTGGCCTTTTCGCCGCAAGGGCTCGCGCAAGCGGTCTCGAACGCAGGCCCTTGATTCCGACGCTGATACCTCGGGGCGTGGTCGTCAATTTCAAACCCCATCGCGAAGTCAAACCGAACCTATCACTATTCCGGTAGGCCCCGAACCAGCCAAAGGAAAGCGGGATGGCCCAAGAAAATTACAGCGGCGTCCTCGCACATATAGTTTCTCCCCCGGGCGCCGAGACTCCATACGCGTCACCAAGGGTAAAAAGGGGCCTGTCGCATCAATGCCTCCAGGCCCTCTCCCTGTCGCCACCGATGAAATGCATGGGAGCCACATATTTCAGTCGGGGTCTAACGATGATTTTGCAACTCGAGTGCCCACATTGCACCACGAAAATTCCCGAAATAAGCGAAGAGGCCAACCTTTACCACGAAAGAAGTCGAGCAAACGTCGAAAGGAAGATCATGGCCGGGAGGCCGAGATAAAGGCCATGAGCCAGTTCATGCCAGTACGTCCTGCTACGGACGCCTGGACGTCTGGCCGCCCAATGAAAAAGGAGAGCAAGCGAATTAGGGCAGGTTTGAACAGAAGTTGGGACGAACCCTCTTCTGATGTATCTTTGCCTCTCCCTGGTTCTATCCATTCAGGCATGTCGTCAGACTCGGAACAACTTTCTTGGAAGGTCTCAGCTCTAGAAGCGCTTGCCCCTCGTCCGACATTGCGATGTGCTTCAAATCCCATCTACGGGCCTACAGCAAGCACAGCCCTTACACGATCTCAGTCAACGAAACGGAAGCTCGTCGATAGAGGCGCAATTCCCGAAGCCACGTTGAGAGCCCACAAAAGAATTGATGACTTAGCAGATGACCTAGGTGCATCAGATCTACGGGAGTTGATGGAGCGAGATAAGCGAAGGAGGGAGAAGAAGAAGGAAAAGGAGCGTGAGAGGGTGGAAAGGCGACTCACTAGAAAGGCGGAAAAACAGCGAGCGGAAGAGGCTGAGGCTGTTAAGAGCGGTACCCCGCCACCACAAAATTTGGAGAGGGGTGTTCTGGGTCGTGAAATGACTGGCGAAGGATGCGACCCAGCTTCAGTAGTCGTCACTTCATCGAGAAGGAGGCGATCGAATGACTCGGCTCGGAGACATAGTAGGGAACGAGAAGATCTAGAGAAGCGTGAGGATTCTCCGCTGGACGAGTTCCATCGTACAGAGAGTATTCCGCTAGAGCCGTCCACTCCGGTAAAGGCTCCTGAGTTCGAGCATGTACCAGAGTCGATTCCAGAACTGCCGCCGTCTTCGCGTTCCTCTAGCCCAAGGATTCTGAATTTTATTCGATCTAGGACGTCGCGGTCGAAGTCGCCAAAGAATTCCGTCAAAGCGAGAACCGATGTCGACTTGCCGTCGCCTGCCCCAACGAAGCCCGACTATGCAGAATCTGGTGGCAAGGTGTCCGATAGTGGCTCATCCAGACCGTGGAGGGCATTCTTCAAATGGGGTAGGAATAAACGCAGCTCAGGTCCTTCGTCTTTCTCGAACACTTCACGAGACTCGATGTTGGCAGGTCCCCCACCAACTCATACAAACTTTGTCCCACGAAAGATTAACCCCAATGTGCCCAAGAGAACTATGTCTCGCTTCCGGGAGGACCTCCCTGAATTACCGATTTCTCCACCGGATTCACGCGTGGCATCTCCGGAAGCCGAGCCTTTACCAATGGAGCCTCTGCCGGTGATTCCTGACGATGTTCAAATGCGGTATGATACCCCTACTTCGGGTCATCGATCACACGAGGCTATGCGGGCAACCCCTATTTCCTGGCATCGAGACGAAGTACAAGCTTCACCAGCGCCGCAGTCGATGTCGCTCGCCTCCATTGACTCGGAAGCATCTTGGCTCTCTGGCCGTGTGAACAGGAAGCGAGCGTCTTCAGGCATGTCGGGCATAAGAAATTCCCTTCAACAGTACGCTCAACCGGCATTGGTGGGTGAGTCTGAGGGGCGTGCTTCGGATGATGATAATATTGCCGAAGATGAATACATGAATAGTGTTGTTCCTACCCATTTACATCGCAAGTCCACGGGCGAGGCTCGTCCTAGTAGTGACGAGGAGGATGACGAACACGAAGCCAAGTGGGGCGCGGTTGGGCAAATCCCTACTGTTATGCACCACAGAGACACAATGCGCAGTCGAGAAGGCATTCTTCAATCTTTCGATGATGACGATGATGAGAAAGACCTCGAGAAGTATAGTGATGATGAAGAGGGTCACAGTCCCGTCCTGCCGCAGAGGGCTACTAGCATCAGCCTCGATAAGGGTCACGCACGAAATTTTAGTGCGGGCAGCGCCAAGCTGCTTGAGATCTCGCCTCGTGCATCTGGCGAGCATAGGAGGAGCATGATGGAGCACGGCGGTCAGTAGTTTCGTGAGCTAACACGGGCCGATTGATGCGAATGATGCTTGATATCGACTACTATAGCACCAGCTGGGTGCACGATCAAACTAGGAGACACAACTCAACTACAATCATTTACCATTTCCTTTAAACTGGCTATTACTAAGCCTTGTCGAGCCTACCTTCATTCGAGATTTCCTTACGCCTTCAGTTACCGACCTTATTCACTCTTTACAACCTTTCCTTCAATGTTTCAAACCAAAACACCAAAAAAACTTTGAAAATAAACAAAATACATTTAGGTCTCTCCTGGCCTAAGGATCGGCATGTCAGCACCCCCCATAAAGTCAACCTAGTCATCACGAACAGCAATGCGGCCCCAGCCTCAAACTACATCGTCAACTTCCACCCCCTCTCATCAAGCATCATAACCCGTTACATCTTTCCTACGATGTACGATGCGACCTTATCGACTTACCCACTCTACCGAACACATTTGAAGGAGGAGCGGAATGTGGTTCCTTTTCATTTCTATTCTTGATATATTGCGATACCACAGGGATTTTTGTTTTTTTATGCACGGCGGGTTTCCTGTTTTTGATACCACTCACATTTTCTGCCGCGGTGCAGAGTTTCATGGACACCGAGAGAGAGAGGTGTCCAATTTGATGTATGGAATGTCTTCTTACATACCTTGGCCGACCTGAATACCGATAATGCGCACTACTGTGTATTCGACGCACGTTATGGCCCAGGATCCATGCGGACTAGGCAAGAGCATCGGATCTGTCGTCTTTCCGTGGAGTTATGCAGACTCGTTCTCATATTCACGTGCGAGGACGCCGAGGGCTGTGAGTTGATCTATCTTGGTGCGTTTTTTACGGTTATCGAATAGACATACTTGGGCTTGCGAGCTCGAGTTGGCAAGTAGGCAGGCCGGCGAACTAGGTGTTCGGGATAGGGAAAATTGGAAGTGCCAAATCAAACTAGAGGTGCTGGGAGATCTGCGAGGCCGACTTGGGCATTATACCCCTTGCGTCGGCCATAATATTGGAGCTCAGGTTTGGTCATGTTGTATGTACATGTATGAAGTATTACTGCTTGTAGAGAGTTGCGAGCGAAAGAGAAAAGGGCGTGTTTTCAATGAAATATTTTAAGTATCTGCTGAATTTTCGGGTGCTGGTGGTGAAGGCGTTGTCAAGCGAATGGCGAAAGGGGAATAGTAGCCAAAGGAGTTAGCAGATTTTGATATTATTTATCAATATTATTTGTCAATGCTGTCGACCATCGACCATCGAAATTTCCTTTTAGTAAGTTTTTGGTTTAAAAGTAGGAGAAATTCTTCAAATCCCGAATATAGGTTGGTGATGTATTTATAGAAAGTTATGCCCATTAGTAATGATCCCAGATACCTAGGTATACCGAGACTCACCGTAATTTGGAATATTTTGATGTAATCACCCATAGACAATCGGAATTTTCGGGAATGTATTGAAGACCATTACCTATGATACTGATCCCTAGGGGGTGAGAAAAGGGGCTGAGCGCCACGAGAATAGGTCAAGAACCTTGGAAGTATCATGCATCAAGCCACATAATATATGTACCTAAGTAACGTAGATCTCCATCTGCTTCTCTAGCCGGGATCACGTCATTAGCTGCACTGACAAATCAAAATTTACATCATCAATTATTGAATCTTGAGAAGCCGCAGCTCGCCTGTTTCGATCGGTGATCAATTCCATGCACTTGCCGCGAAGAATCTATCACCCGCCTGAGTCATCAACACACCTGAGTGCAGTCAAGGTACAAAGCTGATTACTACCAAGGTCCTTGGCACAGCCTTACTCCTTCCCGTTCCTTATTACACAGAGCTAAAATATACATAAATCCACCAGCACCCCGCGTCCTTAATCCATCTGACATTTTAATCTTTTTTTTTCTCTTCTCCATGTCAAGAAACTTCCTCCGTTCAGCTCAGTCTTCATTCAGACAAACCATCTACAGACCGTCGCATATTACACCTCTTCGACAATTCCATACGACATCACCCAAAATGACTGTTCACAATTTCCTAACGTAGGTTTCGCGTATTATCTGGTCGAGGCTACCCCGCCCCGCCAGTTCCTTTACCCCTCCAAGACTTTGTCGATATATTGCTAATGCTGCGCAAAGTGCCGAAGATTTCCGGGAGGCAATCAAAAAGCACGATGTCGTCCTTCTCGACTGCTTTGCAACCTGGTGCGGTCCTTGCAAGGCTATCGCACCTATCCTAGCCAAGTAAGCTGCATCACCAAAATCCCTCACGGCAGATAGACAATATTCCTCTGCATGGTTCGAGCACGTCCGAACATACCACTTATATAGCTACTTCTATAATAACAAAGGAAGTTACTGACTAAGGTTAACCATAGCCACTCGAATGACGAGCAGTTCAAGGGCATCCATTTCGGAAAAATCGATGTAGACGACCTTCCCGAGCTGAGCCAAGAGCTTGGAATCACGGCAATGCCCACGTTCCTTCTCTTCAAGGGTGGCAAGCCCGAGCCCGCCGAGAAGCTCGTCGGTGCCAACCCTAATGCACTTATCACCATTCTTAAGAAGTACGCCGCCGCCGCCGAATAATTGGTCGGGCGCATTCGTTGGCAGGGAAATGTCGGGAACGGACTAGGGTTTAGAACGCCATACGATCATGGCAGACGCTGAGAGAGCATATCCCACAGAGTTGAAGCTCAATTTCTATCTGTGCATTTAGTCGCGGAGGATACTCACGATGCCCATGCGAATGTTTTCTACTTCATGAATAGACTCAGGCTCTAGGTAGCCTCAATGAATCAAAATTCCCAGAGCAAGGAATTTAGTCGTGATGTCTAATAAAGCAAAACTGGACGATGAGCTTTATAAGCCGAGTCCTCCATGGCGTCTTAGAGAAAATTGACAGCCTGCTCCAAGTAACTTGACACTCGGAAACGACTCTTGGATATTCGCAGCGTAGGTGAGCTTACGAAACCTCAATCCCAATTTACTTTCTACGTCTAGTAACGATAGCTCGCATCTCCCCAACGAGACTTATGCGCGTAACATTGCATAAAGTTAATCAGAGATTCGTGAATACCTACATATATACATATGCTTAACCCCTTTTCAACTAACCCGTTTAAGCAATTACCTACCTATTAAGGTCGCTAGCCTTTGTCGTGTCTCGTAGCCCCATCTTCGTCAAATACGTTTTACCAGCTTTGGTATCCTATCTTGGATTAGTATGCTTACTAAGGTGTGGTAGTCTCAAAGGTTGTATTGAACTTACTACATATGTCATTATATGGTACAGCTATCGCTGTCATCTTCGTCTTCATCCTATCTTTAGCATTGTCATACTAGAACCAAGTCGTAACACGCCCTGTAGTCACGTCCTCAACCAATGTAGTGTACTCTGGCTTTAGGCCCGGTTGACGTTGGTCTCTTCTATAGCAACTGCGACAGAAATCAAAAGGAGGTAAAGTACATACATCTGATCCCAGTGCGTCGGTGGCCGCATTAAAATTTCAAATACAGAAGCTGGTCTGAAGTAAGAACTTCATCTGATTTGTACATAATATAGTTGGGCATTAGATGCATCCATGCCATTCATTATTGCGGTTTGACGTCTTGTCATTTGGCCCTACACCTTACTTCAAGTCCATCTAAACTAGATCTTATTCTCGTGAGTAATTCATATCTCAAGATGGACCCCTTTTTGAACCCTTTCAAATCGTCATTACTTCAGCTGCCGTTAACGGTTTTATATCTGTAAATAAACTTTTCTATGGAAGTATGAACGTTGGCTCGTTATATTTAATTATAACTAAACCTCTATGTTGTTAATTTTCCTAGAATAGTTCGAGGGCGTGGCTATCTCCTTTTTCCATATATGCATGAAAATGCTCCAAGTTCGAGACAATGTCATAAACCACCTAGGTTTGTCAGATATGCCAATATTTCAACAAAGGAGCGATGTAATAATAACAACCCAGACATATGTTCACCTTTAAACTATACTGCCAAGCGTGTTTAGAAATATGGATCGTTCTGACAGATTGAGGATTGTCTAGGAGCTGAAAATCCTATTTATGGTGCTGGCGACGAGTTAAGTTAGATTATCGCGTAATATTCACTTTATAGGTAACTTTATAACTATTTTCATCATTGGCTCATCTCACTTCTAATAGGAGTTGCTAAGCCTACAACTTTCATCCCGTTATACTTCCATGCCGCGATATAGATACGATTCAGGAAATATTTCGAACTTATCATGGCTGATCGCGGTCTTTAACTCAAGTATAAAGCCATGGCTCATCTGCTTCTTTTTTCTTGTTATGCGAAATTATTTAGTTGTTACTATCAATCGATCAACCCCGAATCCTAAACTACCTCACATAAACACTCGGAGTTAGTTCTGTAAACACGAGCATAATGAAGTCTTGGTCTCTCGTCGCCTTATCGCTTCTCGCCGCGCCAGTCTTCGGCCGAGCTCTACCAACGCCCGCCGAGCAAGAAATTTCCGAACCGGTTCGCCGCGCTGATGAGTCGGAGACCCTAGAGAAGTTTGCATATACCCAATGCCACTATCGACTGTGTAGCTGGTCTAATCTAGAGCGCCACATCTAGGAAGAACCGGGGCGGCCCTTGCGGCCACGATGAACAGACCTTCGGGAACGTATCGGCTTGCCAGAGTGTCTGCTCTGGCGGAGGATGCGCCCCTCACACCGTAAACACGGGTCTTGGAGCTGGAGGCATGCCGGTCGTTTACTACGAATGCATCTGCTGAGCTATTAGGATGCCACCAGCGAGTTATTTTTGCTTGAAGAATATAAGTAATCTTCAAAATGACGGATTGTTGGATAGGATTTTGTTATATTTCTTGGGCATCCAGATTTATTAAGAGATTTTCAAGTGGTTACTTACTTCCAAGAGTATCACATTCCCTGTATTCGTTGCGCCTACACAACCACCATTCCCCTCATTCGTTTTTCACAAAGAAAGCCATTGCGGATTTTCTTGCATCGCTGATATTTCACAGCGCATATGGTAATTACTTTCATAAAATAATAGGAAGCTAGCCTTATCCTGCGAAATCGATATCTCTTTTTTCTATAGAAAGAGAGGAAGTCATGCAGAAAAAGGGGGTAGGTATGAACTTTCCTCTAACCTGACTACTCGTAAGGAACATTTTGTTGGTTCATCTATTGTCAAGAACAGCTTAGAAACCAGGTATCTTCGTAACAATATGAAACGATTTGAAAGGAATGATGTCGAAAATTCTTCCAATAGATGGCAGTCAGTATTCTGACATTTTCATTGGTCGGGCCGAATGATACGCTGACAGGTCGAAGAGATTTACAGTCGCGTTGCAAAGAGGTATCAGATGTTACAAATGATATATCGGTAATAAGACATTAAGAAATAAAGAAACCCAATCTAATGGTCGTGGATATGCGGCTCTGTGCGGTTGGTTCCTGGGAAAAAAGGGGGACCCGGGACCGTGGGGATTTACTTCACCATCTGCAGGCCGCGTACCCCTTACGTAACTGTCACACATATTTACCCCTGAATCATTCTACGCACCTACATGAGCTATAAAAACTGTACAGGGCTGAATGATTCAATGTTTCGATCTTGATCAAAAAAAGAAATGTCAAAACATATATTTGTTTGGAAATGACAATTTTGAAGAAAACTTTTTTTGTGTAACTTTTGTGCTCTTTGGAAGCTCAAAAGAGCCCAGCAAATATGCGAGTTATTCGATTTTCTTAGCATGATCAGATAGTATTAAGGTGAATGGCACATCGGCATTATTACCATGGACTTGGTACCAATTTCTTGGGAACTTTCTAGTGGGACTTACATGGGACTTTCATGGATCCTCATAGATGCAGCCGTATGCCGTACCACGCCAATGATCATTGCGCTATTCGTCATACGAACATACCAGTCTAGTATTAAAAAGCTTCTAGATTTTTGATTATATGTATCCACTCGAACAGAATGAGATCATCTTTAATTGTTTCTAGAGTTTGATTATCTCCTTTTCACCTAAGGTATGTTGGAAGGCGTCCTTGAATACTTCCTCGAATATGCACTCTGTTGGCTGCTTCCCATTACATGGCATGTAATATATATTAGTGAGTTTTGTCTTTGTATTTGAGTGGTGTTGGCTACGAGATTAGGTAACTTTTGTCTTCTCGTGCTCGAATGAAACATGCAAGAGATCTACCCAGGGAACTAGATAGCCCATTGATTGGCTGAATTTGCGGCTGAGGCTGAGGCTGCTGCTGTTCTCGTGCACGCCAAGCCATATCCCACAGGTTCGAGATCTCAAACTCCTTACATCAGGCAATCAGATCGTGGCTGATAGTAATGTTACCACTGGGAGGAGAATGTGGAGTTTAGAACTGAAGGAGGTTAGGCCCCTTTGTCATCATAATCGAATGCTAAAGTCCATGGAGGCTCGAGACATTGTCTCATACAGATCTCTCTCATTAGTTAGCTCTTGAAGCCACCACACATTACTCCGCGGAGCCGATAACCGATCTACCCTAGCAGCCTAGTCTAGTTCTTCTATGAATTCAAAATCAACTCCGGGCCTTTTAATATTTCTCACATGAACACAGCGATATAGAACGCCGCTATTACCCAAGGTTCCATTGCTCTGTTGTAATGTCATTAAATATAGCGGGACACGACGAGACACGTAATAACTCATTAGCGAAATTTGTAAAGCAACCTGCGAACAATACGGCAAAGGTCGCGTAGCTCAAATTCACGTTTTAGTTCTCAGCTTAGGCTTGGCAGAAGTCAAGTTAAGAAGAGTAGCGGCCGACTAACTCCTCGGCTAGCTACTGATACCATGATGACGAATACCTCAAGATAAGAGACAGTGGAGGATTCACAATAGCGTTGTATCACCCACTACTACAGAATCTTTCATCACGAAACATGGCGTTTGCAGCTGCAGTATTTGATTTTCCCACGGGCTATCGAAATAGAAAATCCACGACTCCTTAGCGTATGATCAGGGAACACTTTTCCGAAGAAACCCTGTTCAGATACAAGGAGTTGGGGGTCATAATACGGAGTAGAGATGGGACTAAACTCCATATGATATTTATCAAATCTAACCTCTAGATGTCTTTCCCGCAACTAGAATCAATCGCATCTACCTACCTTATGAACAAAGCTTAGTGATAGCTTGTGTGCTCCTATCTTCTAATTATCAGGCGAAAATTGTTTCATAAACACGCGTCCAATGTCCACGCTATGAGGGGCCCGGCACTTGTCAGCTGGGGTTAGCTGGCGATCCCTGCCTACTCCAGTTTACTCCAGCTTCACTGTGACATTGATGCTGGAGGCTCTTAAGGGATCCTTGTGTAATGTTAGAAACACTCTCCCCACGAAGATGAGTCTAAGCGCGCGACTCCGTCGAGAAACGCAGCCAACATCGCTGTTTGTCGTCGTAAGCACGTTGTATTGATAGGAACCGTCAGATATTCAACTCCAGTAAATGTTTATCTCTACGATTGGTCCTCCACCCTGGGACCAATGGTGCCACAACCTACGTTACGCCACGAGTGATCTCTGTTACTTAGTTCACCTAGTACCGACACCGTTTATTCGTATCACAGCCTAGGGAAATTCTCCCTGCATATCATTTTCACCACAGTGACAGACCTATGATCGACCCCACAGGATCGGTTATGATCCCTTACGTACATGGAGCAGTATGGGTTCTGGATAGTGTTGAATCGTTCGATTAGCTAAGTCCACTCATACAACATGTCTATCGTCCATGCTAACCGAGGTCGTGGGTGGCCGCTCTACATCTTCCAACGCACATACTGTGGAGGTTATACCCTATTACTGAAGGCCCGGTTGTCGATATAGGTAAGGCGAGGAAATAATGGGTTTCTTAACTGACTGAGGCGCCTTTAAAGAAATATGCAAGCGGCGGCTCTCGTTTAGCATCTCGGTCGCTTCCTTGTCGCCGCTTGCGTGGCTCCATTTTGATCTGAGCAACTTTGCAACTCTTTGCGGATGCGCGCCGGGGGGCCACCGTCGAAGGGACCAAGCGATGGCAACCTTGTTAGATGTATGCAGGGCCCCTCAACACGAGTCTAACAAGTCCTAGGTCGAGGTATCGTAGCCCTAATTAGGGGCATACTGACCGGAGTGAAATATTTACATATAAGTATGGGAGAGAAACATCGTCACTCTCTTGCTATGATCAGCAGCATCTCATTAGTCTTCCTTTATTTATTCTATCCCATCTACTCCTGAGCTGGTTACTTACGAGAGTACCTTCGATCGTTATTTTTCGCAATATTTTCGTCTCAGTCATTTCTCTGTTTAGACGTATTACGCCATCGTTTATTAAATAATCCAGATCACTCGCTAGTGACTTATACAAAATGAATTCCTTCAGATCTACAGCACTACTCACGGCTCTAGTGGCCTATTTCAGTATTGCCAAGGCGCAATGCCCAGCAGTCTGGACTGACGTTGCTTCGGACTTGAAGACGACCTTCATTGACAGCTCTGGCAACTGTAACGATGACGCTCGAGCTGCCATCAGACTCGCCTTCCACGACTGCTTCCCTGGAGCCTGCGACGGTTCAATCATCTTAGCAAACGAGTGTACTGATCGTGGCGAGAACGCTCAACTGGTTGATATCTGCTCAACGTTGGGTGACAAGGCAACATCATTCGGCGTTGGTACCGCTGATATGATTCAATTCGCTGCTGGTAAGTTCTTGACTAAAGTTTCAACATTATCTCCCAGCTAACACGTATCATCCAGCATTCGGAATAGCCTCTTGCCCAGGTCTACCACAAGTAGCCGTCAAGGTTGGTAGAACTGACTCAACCACCGCAAACGCAGCAGGCCAGCTTCCTGGAGCCAACGCCAACGCCACCGCGCTCGTCGCCGCGTTCGCGGCCAAAGGCTTCTCGTCTACCGAGCTGGTTGCCCTTGTTGGAGCCCACAGCGCTGCGAAGGACCTGAACGGAAATGCGCTCGACTCGACGGTGGATGATCTGGATACGAACTTCTACACAGAGACTGCCGCCGGAACTGCCCCGGCGAGTCTGAACAGCGATATATCCATGGCCAACGCGACGGAGACAAGCGCCGACTGGAACACGTTCGGTGCTGATGCTTCTACCTGGGCCGATGCTTTCGTACCAGCGTAAGTTTCACTCAACGCATTGTACATATACCGAGTCACTAATTTCCGTATTACAGGATGGAGAAGCTGGGCCTCCTCGGCAACGACGAAGCAAGCTTGACTGATTGCTCTAGCGTCCTTACAGCGGCTTTCGCTTAATTGTTGATTTATCTATTCATAATGTTTTATTCCTTTAATGGGCTTATACCTGACACATGCGGTTTGCAAGGTATGTTAGTAAGTCATAATACTGCGGCGGCGCTTGGTTGTGTATAGCATTCGATATAGATGGAGTTCAGGTGGCCGATTATGTTACACGAAAATAATCTGGTCAGGTATGGGAAAAAAGGGGCACGCATCTGGCTGTCGACGACAAATATTTTTTTTAGGCACGTGTAATTATGTATTTGTAGATATTTCCGACATCTTACGAAGCGAATTAGTCATTAGCAATCCTTTGAATTATTCAACGGACATGGAGGCATTGATAAAATCAACTTGCAAAACAATTGACATTGATATGTGGCACATGGACGTAAGCTTATGGGCTCCATTGTTATATTACTATTCCTATAGATACTCGGTTAGAAAACGTTTAGGTAAAATGACATAGGAGAAAAGTGAAACGGGGATGTGATTAAAGGAATCAGAGCAAGTGTAAAAAGAAAACCCCTTTTCTTTCAACTTAAAAGATCATCAATATTCACTTTCAGATTGTCTCGGAGAAGATGGTTGTTTTGATGATGAACCAGCTGATGATGGTCTTCGAATATCCGTCACAGAAAGCCGAGAAACTGTAGTGCGAGGGATTCCACGTCGAGATGCATTGCCTCGCGTAGAAGAAGTAGATGTACGCGATGTCGGTGTGCTAGGGGCAGAAAATCTACCAGTTGTAGGTGTCGGCAACCCGCTAGACCGAGCTGGAAATGTTGTTTTGGATTGGGTGTTGGATGACGAAGAAGGCCTTTTGGCATCGTTGCGGTTGACAGAAGCTAGCCTGGCATTGGTGGCCTCTTGCCCCTTTTCGAGAGTTTGAACAGATGTGACTACATCCTTCTTCAAAGGACTGATCATTACAAACATAAGGGTCTTTGAGTCATGCGAGAGTACAGGCCTGAGTGCCTTTGTTAGGGCTGTATCGTAAGCCACATGGGTACCATTGCCCAATGCTGTAATAACCAGGTTCAGGCTCATAAGGGATTTGTTGATCTTGACACCTTCTTTGAGCTGAGCCCCCTCCAGACCGCCTGCGGCAGATCTTTCGGAACCGGCTAAATCTACAAGATAGAGGATCCCTGTGTCTACCGTTCCCTGTGAGACATTTTCTCTGGTAATCCGGAATGTCAAAATCAGGTGCGAGCGAGAAGAGGTGGCATTCTTGTTTGTAGATGACGATACCCTAAGTTTCATCGCTTCCTCGATCATACTCTCAGCTGTTTCTAGTGAGTCTAACGGTAAGAACTTAGCTTCTTCTATACGGGTTTGGACCTTTTCGCCATCGATCGGTTGTTGCAGGTCATAAATATTGTCGATGTGGATTTCAAGGATGGATAGCGAAATTGAGTATTCGTATATATATGATGTTGCAGCACTCTCGAACATCATAGCTACAGTTCGAGGGATTAGTCCGTCTTCCGAGCCACCTTCGGGGCCCTTGTGGCTAAGTGTGTACGTCTTTCCTGACCCTGTTTGTCCGTAAGCGAAAATTCCAACTTTTTGACCCTGGAGAGCACATTCTACAAGGTCGCTGATCTCGTTGAATATATCATCGTTCGACTCCTCTGGTCCGAAAATGCGCTCGAAGTTGAAGGACTTCGTGTTGATGACTGTACCGCCCATCGCGTTTCTTCGTTCTACCGGCATCAGCATTGTCCCCCAATGATCCGAAAACTCACCCTTCTGACGCGGACCAAAGTTAACCAGCTCTTCCTCAGGGGTATCGGCTGAAGCAGGACGGATACGACACATTACGCGAATGTTCCCTTTCATAGCCTGTAGTCTCTCGAACAAAGCGCGGCTTTTCTTCTGCTCCGCCCTGATTCTATCCTTTAGAATACTCTCTATTCCTTCGCGTGCTTCTTGTGATTCGTCGAACTCGGTTTTCCAACGCTCAAGGTCTGCACTCAGCGCATCAAAGTCAAACTGAAGCTGATTACGTTCCTCCTCTGCCCTTTCTAATCGGATCTCGAGTTCCTCGATTGTCGCACGCTCCGAGCCCGCGGGAACGCTTGGTTCAGATGTGTTATTAGACGTTTCGGGCCGTCTTTCTGACCCGTTAAGCCTTCCTTCAAGGTAACGAGTACTGTCAAGGATACTTGATTGAATCTGTTGAACACTGCTTTCCAACAGAGAGCGGAGATCGCTGACATTCACTACTCTCTCAGGTGTGTTTGCGTTTTGAAATAATATGTAACTACCACCAGTCGCATCAAGCTCTGCTATGCCAGCTTCATTCCTGTCCGGACTACTTCCCATATTACTAGAAGTATCCATCGTGGGATAGAAATGCGCTTGATTGAAACTAGAGTAAGAACAGTTAGGTATAATATTCAAGTTTTCGGTGGTAGAATGGAGATGAGGTTGCGTATTTCCAAGGACGATTCTCAACAGCTCTCGATGCTGCTTAAGTATGTTGTGAAGAAACATCGTATTGTTCTCGAGAAGTAGGATTGGATTGTTTCAATTCCATTGTAAATCGAAACAAGGAAGTTGTTTTAAATAAGAGGCAAAACTTCTTTATCTTCCCATACAATGACATTATCTATTCTATTGTCTTCGTTCGCAATCCTTTCGTTTTTAACCAAACAATAGCTGACATAGAATTCTGTGGATTAATCATTGACATGCTAGTGGGTGTTCGAAGAATATCGATGCAACTTACAATGCGCAATGAGATAGTGTAAACTTCATATGACCCCCGTCACAATCTACTGGCTGACTCCTGTGCGCATGAAGAGATTAGGCGGCAATTCCCGTGCTATGAACTCGTTGTCGACCTGGTATTTGATATCCGACCCTTCACCGCGAAAGCCAAGGCGTCTATAGACATGCCGGCCCACTACCATAATGAGTTAATAGTTGTAAGCATGTGAAGAGAGGAGACGACGGAGAGTATGGCATGGGTAAAATAATTCGAAAGAATTGAGGTTATTTCTTACTGCTCGATGCTTCTGTAGTGGCTTCTAACCCTCCCCGACGCCGTGCCTCGTCAAGTCCCCACTGTACTAATTTCGAGGCAGCCCCCTTTCGCTGGTGCGCCGGATCCACGACACATAATTCGAGATGCATCAATGATGGCGGCTCCGACGTTTCTTTCTCTTTGATGACCTCGCCGCGACGCCTGAAAAATGAGCGAAAGACCTGAGAAAGAAAGCGCTGCTCGATCTCATTGTCTGCATAGAGTTTGTCGAGACTTAAGGGTTCACATGGATCGTCAGGTGGCCGACTACCACGACCCTCGACCATTGAAAACTGCGTCCAGATGGCGATACCCACGACCTGTCGCTGCCCTTGATTGGGAAGAGTTGCCTTGAGGAAAACAGTGTTTGCATTCCCATTGTTATCGTAAGACTTTTGGCGCCACTGCTCCACCATGCGTGCTGCTGCACGAGTTCGACCTTCAGGTCCGTCTTTATCCCATTCTGGGTTCATAGCTATCCATACGGCATCGCGCGTCTGCTCGCCAAACGCCTTTGAAGCACAGTCGAAACCCGCAACGACATCTTGAGGCCGTTCAATAACTTCGATCCACGGCTCCTCCTCCGTTGGTTTAGGTGGCGTAGGTTGATGAATCATGTCTCCTACGAGAGACTATTACCTACTATGAGTGGGAGTGATTCCGAAGCGGGGAAGTCCATTGGCATTTGCTGTGCGAATACGAAGTACCTACAGCATAATGTAATGCCAACTTTGATTAGTAATGACGAGACAGGGCTTGCAGCGCCTAGCAGGGCTAATCGTTCAGACTTCTTCTACTTGAACCTGAACATAGACATAACAATCAATACACACACATACCAAACCATTGCTAGTAATGATCATTACTATATCTTATCCCTTGTAAATCCAACAATTGATATATCCGAAATTTCTTCCGCATCCCAGCCTTTCCTCTCCATGAAAAAGGGGATAAGACTCGAGGATTTCCAAGACGCCAAGTTCTCCCTTTTTGTGAGTTGCAAGGTGATACCTACATAACAGCGCCAACCCCACTACAACTTCCACCAGCAGTAGTGTGATCCATGGCCAGCTTACGCTCATGAATTGATGAATTGCTCAGAGGCGATGGCGTCGCCGGCGACCTGAGTGGCGTTGCGACCATCGCCGATCGCATAAGTCATGCTTTCTGAGATATTCTGTAAAGTCTGCTCGATGTTGGGTGAATGCATCAATACCTTGGTGGAATCATCTTTGTCCGAAGATGAGAAATTATCTGCGAGATAGTCTCCAATCCGGCGGTGATGAGTTGGATTGATAGTGAAGATATCGCCACCCTGAGCAGCTCCTTCGTCAGATGTGACAGCGAACTGTAGGAGATACTTCACATATTCGTTATCTGTCTTTATACAATCCAGATAATTGAGTTGGAGTTTGTCAAAGGTTCCTGGGTAAAGGAACGAAGCTAGATACGAAGAATATTAGAGGCGAAATGCCGTTATGGGTTGCAGCAGCGCATGCAAATAGTAAAGTCGTTAAACTGCTGGCACATAGGGCAGACGTGAACGTCAACTCGTTGTCAAATACTGGAAGATCATGGGACCTGTAATTACGACACCTTGTATATAGTAGTTGGACAAAGATGTAACGCTGTCACGAGGTTAGGCTGTTCGCCCATAGCATGTGAGAAGATATTGATATTGTATTAAAGTTGCACGAGGGAGAAATAGTAACCTATAGTCCGCCCTCGTGGAAGCTGGGTTTATATGAGCCCAATAGGTATGGGCATGGAGCCGTTCGTGACGTAGCTACGGGGGCTGGTTGTGCCACAATTACCGGGCCAAGCCCGTGACAGATAAAACAGAGAAAGGGAGGAGATCCTGAGCATTTCCTGGAAACAAGTAAAATTATTAATCAGAAGATTGGAATTTTCCATGTATCTAGTCATTCGTTCTTCAGCTATCAGTTTAAGACTATAGTCACTCCTTGATATCATAGTGAGAGTACTTGAAATATCTCGGATGGACATTGTGACCATTGAGTCGCTCTTGAAATATTGTTACCTTCAAATCAAGGAACCTTTGTATGTAACCTACCTATGAAGTTAGCTGACAGGAAGTCATAGGAGGGTTCGTCACACCTGGGTATGAGCTAGCCAGCATCGCCCCCCTTTCATCAGTCTTATGTGTATGTTGTAACATAGCACGTACTTTCGCTACTACTCTAACGCAATAGACCGACCTGCTCATACTTCAGTTCGATCTATGTCTTCGTTTCGCGAGCCGGGATGAACAGAGGTCCCGAGGTTCCCATTGCTCCCTCAACACAGGAAATTATTTGTACGTGTCACGATACACTCTCTATATAAGGGGGAAACGGAGTTGTTGTTGTGCGAAGAACTAGAACTACAGGTACGGGTCGCCGCAGTCCACATGTACACAAAGTATCCTGAAGTTTTCGTCATATCGTCATACATCACCAAGCCAATGATCGCCTAGTTTCGCTAGGCAGTTCACTATTTTCTAATATCACTGGAACACCTGTGATTGCCTTCGCTCTTAGTTGGGTACACATGTGAGCAAAATATTCCACCAGCTTTCAAGATATATATTCATTCGTGCTATAACAATTGTACTACGAGATATGGCGAAATTGCATCAATAATTTCGGCAATTTCCAATACAATATTAATTACGTATTGCTTACTCTCGTAACCTAATGGTGTGAGACGCCTGCTCTCTGCAACGACAGATCGGAAGTCTCTAAAAGCTCTTAGATATTTGTTTATATATCGCGACTTCCTCTCGATTTACTCCCAGAGAATCTAGACTTATATTATTATCAGCCATATATTCCTGGCCCTATGGAATAATGGATATCCAATCTGACAGTTTTGATATCAAACCTGGTAGGTGAACAAAAGAAATCTTCTCATTTACCTTTCTTACTGTATCTATAATGACCCTGCGATTACTAATATTTTTACCATTAGGTACTGCGTTAGCCGCGGTATACGGGGCTGGTGAGAAGCGTGTATACTTCCAGGAACAAAGCGGATGGATTCGTGAAGCTACTTATGATTCGACGCATGGATGGCGTAATGGAATCGAGGTTGTCCAGCTAAAGGACAGCTCGCCGATTGCGGTTGCATATGAGGGCCTCAACAAAGTAAGACATTAATATAATACCCTTCACCCTTGCCATTATAACTATTGAACTGACTTTCAAAACATATTCGATTATACTATTTAATCGGAAATATCCTCCACGAGTTCGTCTACAATGGTAAGGAATGGAAGGAAGGCAGCCTCGGGCAGTTCCATTTTGAGGTCTCCCCTTCTACAAACCTAGCTGCACGATATATCGACGGGGAGCCGCGCGTATACGCCCAGGTGGTCGATACCTCGATCCATGAGTATAAGCATGCCAGTGAGTAAATTTAAAACCTCAACTCAGACTCACCCTAAACATAACTTTCTCATCGATTGCTCGCTTCTAGACGACGAATGGAATCTTGCCTACAACTTTGGCACCGGGTTTAACAACACCAGTATTGCTGCCCCGGCCACCGGAAAACAGCAGTAAGAGGAAACAAATCTTTAAAATTGATTCTAATACTAACCAGATTGGAAGACTTTTCTACCAATCGACCGAGTCAATATTTATCGAGAAGATTGACATTGGCGACGGCTGGCAGGACGGCCTCTACAAATATAGCAATGATGAATCAGATACACCCATAGTGGCAGTTACATTCGGTGTTGACACCCACTGTGTGTATCATCTGAACTCGGAACACTACATCGTCGAAAGCGTGTGGAACACAGGAGCAAGAGACCATAAATGGACTAGCCAGATCTTGTCAAAGAAAGCAAATCCTGGTTCTAAGCTTGCAGGTTTCGCATTCACAGACGGCGGAAACAATGCCAACACCAACATTCAACTCTACCTACAGGATGAAGAAGGAGGAGAGAACATCTCGGAGTACGCCTACAAAACTGGCAGTGGGTGGACCACCAACTCCGCGATCTTGCCTGCGAAATAGGCGCCAACTGCTTTCATTCTCAGAGGCCTTGGGGTTTATTCACGGTATTCGAATTATTGTGCTAGGGTCTTCTTCTAGAGCGCTACTATGTAGTATTCGTCCATTCATTTAGATTAATAAGTGGGATCCCCATGATGCTAAGAATGTCACATCAATTTTGCTTGAATAATAATGATAATCTGAAAATGTTCTCAATACTGCTGCTAGATGTCTTGTGGCACAGACAAAAACAAAATCGAACGTAAATGTCATCATACACCCTGCAGCATATATACCAATATAGAATATCAAGCATCAGCCTCGATATTCTAATGCTCTTTTGTCCGGGATAACACCGTGCATTGATCGGTTTAGTGGTCTTGGTTCTAGCCCCAATCGTCGCAAGAGCGTGTAAAGATAGGAGTAAACAGGATTGGTTTAAATAAGCTTAAATATGGTCTGAAGGCATTTTGACTAGAGACTGGTTCACTCATGAGGAAAATGGCGAATTGTATAGTACTAGGAAAGAAACTGTTAAACATTTCTGTGAACTAGGCCTTACTTTAATTAGAATGTAAGGGGGTTACAAGCTCCTATGTGTAACAGAGAAGCTAGGTATATGTGAAACTGAAAATACCTATTTTAAGTAGCATGTCTATTTTACGACAGTTACGATCACAACAATAACCTGGTATTATGGTGTAATACCTAGTCCACATAGGTGCCTACCAACTAAACCATGAGAGTTTTATGTAACCCTGTACAGCAGTCTCAAGTGAGTCCAATATAATAATAATCATTTAAATTTGTATTGCTATTTGTCGACGTCTGTAGAGTTAAAATCGCCAACGGCAGTCAGTCTCTTGATCCTGTCTAACCTAGAGTTTATATACGATAGCAATTATTCCTGTTATGACAGCACCATATAATAGGAGACCCTTTATAGCACCTAACATGTGCCGCTTAAGCGAACATATTGTTCGCAATACCTCGGATTTTCTAAAGCAATATCCCATCCGTGTAGAGTGTGGTCGTAGCCCAACTTTAGGAGAGCGTGCTGCAACGATTCTGTCCCAGAGCGTGGCAGTCCTACGCACAGCACCTGCATAGGCTTAGTTCGTTCCCGCTTAGGCGGCTCTGGAAGCGAGTAAGCCCATTCGAGAACGTAGCAAAACCACCCATTCAAATTTAGTCGGAACATTTCGTGGTTATCTCTGGGATATGTTGAATATAGAATAGAAATATGGGAAAGAGAGTTTTGGTGCCCATTTAGTTAGGATCAAAAGGAGTGATCTTTTTAATTCCCTAGATAAAGTAAGGTAGTGCTGAGAATCTTAGCTTAAAGGGTCCCCATTTGAATATCTCACGTTTCCTAATGAAGAATCGAAGATGCGAATCAAATTCACAGAAATAGCCGCGATTAGCAAAAGAAAGAAAGTAAAGTAGAAATTTATAAAGTCTATGTTGCATACTGCACCATTAGGGTAGGAAAAGATGTTGAAGGAAGCTTAGTTGACTAAACTAAATGGCAATGGGCTAAAACCATATGGTGGTTAGTCTCCTAGGAGACAGACCCCGCAACAGTCTATTATTTAAGCTCATTTTTAAAGAGGTATGTATCATCTATGCATGTTCAAATTTGCCTAAAACCCGAGTTCTATCCCATTCTGTAAAGACGTCATGCTCTATCCTTTTTCGACCCTAACGCCCGTTTTATAGAACCGAGCTCTCTAATTAAGCTCATGCTCTTAATTCGGCCTCGCGCTCTCCTCAGTCCCAGACATAACAACAGTCCTTGCCGACTCTCCGTATGGGCCAGTTAATGTGCAGGTTAAGGGGTTAAACTTGCCCATCTGGAGACAGAACAAATACGCATTTGGGTCACTGGAGTTGCCAGGGTCAAATGTGAGATAGTTCGTGGCATCCAAACCCGATCTATATCCACGGGTTAGTAACACTGTTCCATACTAGCCAAAAAAAGGGGAAATAGGGGAAATGTGGGTCAAAACCGAAGGCTCGGAATGAGTTGTACTCACCCATCAGACGTCAACTGCTCCCAGAATTCAACCCGGAAGTTCGTGTCGCTGGTCCACCCATCCGCCGGCAGACGGAATTGTACTGCTGCATCGGTGCACGGAGTCCAGGCCGTTGGACCGGGGTTTGTGCCAGCGGGCCAATCAACCCTGCAACTTGTGCTGAGTGTAGAGCCATTAGTGGATGAGGCGTCCGGGTATGTTAGTGCAACATTGACGAAAGAGTTGACTGAGTCGACTCCGTAAACCCCGGGATACGGGAACGTGGCACTTAAGCTACTGATGGCGAATTCCGGAGCGTCCCGGGGCGAGACGGGGAGTGCATGAGATAGAAGGGGAAGGAGGGAGGTTAAGATGATCGAACTGTACATTGTGAAGGAATATAAATGATTAACTATTAAAGGATTCAGAGACTCGTTTGCAAACTGTCAGTTGATGGTAGAGTAACTGAGAGATTTGAAAATATAATCTATAACTACCTACGATAATTCATTCTATTTATACTCGAACGTGGCAAGAGCTGGAAGTCCTAGATAGGGCGGAAACGGTAACGGCTATTCAACCTGTAAGCTAAGCATCGTGATTCCAGCCACTCGTCACATTTCTTATGGTTTCACGAAATTCTAGAAGCGGCTCTGTAAGAGGTATGAATACGCGAACCCGTATCGCTCGGCCGCTTTTATAAAGCAAACGTTCGAATGAAACAGATCGTAGTCAAATACGGGACATCTCATGACAGCGCTGACATATGTACGAGAGCGCCACATGCTGCTGAGGTGAGACAGTAAGAGTTAGGGCTGAGCATCCCTGTCTTATTTGACAGCTGTTGTATCTCCGATCCAAACAAAATCTTCTAGAAGAGCTGAAATAGATTCTCTTCATATTATAGGATAAGAGTCATATTGATAAGCGTTGTCCTCGAGCGCCAGCCACAATTGGTTCGGACGATGCCGTTTTCGGTTTCTCGAAACTTCCGGTCTTCGAGACTTTCGCACCAACAACTCATGATTTGTTTACGACATCCGATTATTCATCCGCCAACGCATAGGCTAACTCTGTTTTAAGGTCAACGGAGCCGGGTACTCTAACCCAAGGGTCGCTTTTGGCCGAGATTCTGTGCCCGAAGTAAATCAATAAGAATGCGGGAATACCAATATAGGAAGTAAGAAAGCTCGAGGCGGTGAACTGCCCCGGGAAGAAGACCGAGAACCCGTTCAGCAATCCAAAAATACAAAACGCCACGAGTGCGACCCATGCTGCCCACGGTTGCAGGACACTCGAATATGGTAAATCGGATTTCGCGATACCCTGCGCAGCGCACGCCTTTCTAAACTGAAGATAAATGAGACAGCAGCAGGTCCAGCTTATGAAAGCCGCCGTGTTGATGATGCTAATAAACCAATTGAACACAATGCCACTGACGGTGCCGATATTCAGATACGCAAATAAGGACAATAAACTCGAAGCTGCAACCGCGTAGACGGGTACACCATGTTTGTTGCAGCGAGCGAATGCCCGGGGCGCATTTCCAGCCACGGCAAGCGAGTAGAGAGAGCGACTGGACATGTACAGTACCGAATTGCCACTCGACCAGGCCGAAGTAATGATGACGGCATTGATGACACTGTCCAGCCCGTGGATTCCGGCATTTTTGATAGCAATGACCCAAGGGGATGCTGCGGCGCCTTTCCCGCCGTTGGTAAGCGCAGGCTCGTCACTTCGACATATAACACCAATGGCAAGGGCACCAAGGGCATAAAACAATGCCAAGCGCCACATGAAGTGCATTGCAGCCCTTGGGAGATTCTTACGGGGAGACTGCATCTCACCCGCCGCAATGATGATTAACTCGGGGCTAAAGTTGAAGCTAAAGCACGAGTAGATAAGGGTGAACAAGAAGGCACAGAAGCGGCCGCCGGCGCCTCCTACGAGGTACTCTTTAGTCGCGCCGGGGTCCTGCCAGTACCAAAACCCTAGGCGAGTGTGATCTGGCCCGCCGCCGAAGAACAAGACCACTGAGAGAATCAAAAGGCCGATGATAGCGAAGACCTTGACCGAAGCAAACCAGAACTCGGATTCCCCGTAGAACTTGACGGGCAAGAAATTCAGGACCACAATGACAACAAGCATGATCGTAATCCACACAGCTACGGGCACCGTGTTCGGCCAGTAGTTGATCACGACCGCCGCGGCGGTGATTTCGTAAGCGACGCTCAAACCCCAGATATACCAGTACATCCAACCTAGGGCGAAGCCGAGACTAGGTGACACGATTCGGTTCCCGTAGTATGCCACGGACATGCCTTGGACCGGTATGTAAGCGCCGACTTCGGTCATTGCAGTGACGATGCCGTACACGAGGAAGCAGATGATCAGGTACGCGACGAAGAGAAAAGCAGGACCTGAGATTGCCAGTGCTTGCCCCGTGCTGACGAAGAGGCCGGTACCGATTGTACCACCGATCACAAGCATTTGTGCTTGACGCGACTTGATGCCTCGCTTTGTGCCACGTACGGCGAGCTCCGGGACTTCTTCCGTTGCATTGCTCTCGTCCTGAACTTCGGTCGGTATCGGCGAATCTGCTTCTTTTGGCTCCTCCTCAAGCGCCGCCATGTTTAAATGATGATGCTTTCACTGCTATTGTTTATGACAATAGTACGATATGAAGTGGAAGAAAATGATACTGGGTATGAAGCTACTTTATGTCAGATCTTTTAAGAATATGTGTGCTTACTCATGCCTCCTCTTCATTGATAGAGCGGATTCAATGTTACTCTTTGATAAGCCAGAACATATACTGATTACCTGGCCTACCTGAATTGGATAGTGTATACAAACAATTATTGGCTGTTAAAAATATTAGCATTGTTGACTAAAATTCCCAGAAGCCTAACCTATTTACATTAGCTGATGATTATAGGTAGCCACTGGACCGTGTATACATACCTAGGCTCTGCGATCCCTATCATATAGGATCACAAGCATAGAAGATATTGTGTCTACTTTTCGCACTTGGTAAAGTCAAAGGTATGAACCTTCCCTAGGTACACATAGCATCGTATATTATTTTTGTTGCCGAAAGTTCAGTGACAACAGTACTGACAAGTCCCATCCATATTGCCTTCTAAATACCTAGGGGCTCCGAACCCGGCTTTGAGAATTCAACATCGTGTGTGCGCTAACAGTAACACGCTGCAGCTGCTACGTGAAGCTAATATTGGCGTCATATACTCCGTAGTTAAGAAACTGCATCCAATCTACATTCTTGTCCTTCAACACTTTGCAGAACTTCTTGTGGTTATTCTCATTCCAACCGGTAGCTTGGCAATCCTAATCATTTGATCAACATCTTGTATGAACTATTGTCTGGTAAATGTGAATAGGGGAGACGTACCTTGTTGCAATAGTAGGCTGATGCGCACCGTCCACATTTGAGAAGGTTCTCTTTCTCCTCGCCGCAGCTCTGGCACTTTCGTGGAGCACCATCGGTTGGGGTGTATTTGACGATTTCCTTGTTCATTGCGAAGACCTCAGCTAGCTTGAGAGGTAAGATCTATGCAAGTAAGTTCATGATCGGATGAGTACGGATTGAACGAAGAAATACTAACCAACACCTCATCGGAGTCCTCAATTCTACAACCAATGGTTCCATCTAGGAAACCATGGATTAATGGGTAGAAGATAGCGATGGTGTTTCCGACCTTGAAGTTCTTCAGGATGCGAGGCATATCATTGGGGTCATCGGGATAAAAGGCCACCACGAACTGATGTCCTTTAAAGTCCTTAGCTACGATTCGAGGACGAATGAAATTCTCGGCTTGGATGATTTCTCCGAGAAGACACCAATGCTTCCGATTTATGCCGCTGCTATCTGGATCCTCCGGGTCGTCTTCTACGAGATATCGGTCATCCCAGGCATGCTCATACGGACAATCTTTGAAGGAGGGAAAGTAATTGCGGTCTTCAAAAGACTGAGGCGTCGTCTGTCTGACCATAATTTCGGAAGTAGATCTCCGTCGTCGAATGAAAGATTCACGAATTGTAATTATGATCTGAATCTAAGATTATCTTTGACTAGGTAGGCAGGACTTATGAGGATGTAAAGTATGGAAGAATTGAGTTGTCAAGTGTTTCATATGGTTTAAAACTTTTCCGGCTTACGTACGCTTTTAATATTTTTTGGATCTCGGGGATCGGCCAGAAGTTATGGAGATCTGATTTGATGAGAGCTCTTGGTCCTTATCCGAAACAATGTGGGAAGCTGTATCTAAGGAAAAAGCAAACAGTTCCTGGTTTAGGTTTAGCTAGGTGGTCATGGCTCCTGGGAAAGGGGGGAAATGTTAGGTAAGCTGAAAAGAGGATTAGTAATCTACCCCTTTCCATGTCTCATCGTTAGGTTAGAAATGACAAAAGCATCGCCAATTGAAGACTTAACCTTGTACAAAGTACTACCCAGGTATAATTATATTTCGTAATTAAAATCCTCCTTCGTTGGAAGTCTTGCAAAGTAATTATTCACAATGACATTTCGGTTTCTTGTGAACCCTAACCCCAAGTCTAAGAATCAGGACAGGATTGAGGGCCCCGACAAAGGAATTTAACATCAGGATTATAGCATTAACTACTCCGGGGGTAGGTTCAATCTCAAAATTTACATTCCATTCAGATTTTAACTGCCGTGTAAGTAATGCATTTTATAATGTTAGTGATCGTCAATATATATAACCAAGAATAGCTGCAGATAAGCGTCCGGTGGGAGAGTATTATTAGGGGTAGTTAAGGGAGGTGAATTTGTCTTCGGTCCGACACAGAACAAGATTCTAGCATCTGACCATTGTAACGTATGCAATTAGATAAATTATCTGGTACTCGTTCTCTAGGGATACTGTGGAGAAATGAATGTGAAGGAATAAGCATCTCGCATCTCTGATCGATGTCACGATGCGGATCATATGGTAGTGGATGTGACTACGTTGTTGTGAGAGGGACTCATCTATCTAGATAATTCAGTTCACATAGAACAGATAGGTACTACAGTATATCATGATTTCAAATTTCATGTCATAGAATAAGATGACATCATGTACATACTACCAGTTACTAAAGTATAGCAATACATCTACAACTCTTCATAGCCTCATTCTTACTTCTTCCCATTGTATTGTATCGTCCTAGAAAAGGAGCTTAGCCCTCATAGACAGGTGGTCCAGGAATCTTGTACTCTGAGAAGCCGTTGCCCCAGATGTCAACCTTGATGCCAGGGTCATTCGCGCTGTATGCACCAGGGAACTTAACTCCGGTTGGATTCGCGGAACCTCCGCCAGTGACCGTGATTTGCTGTCAGGTTTTGTTAGCACATGGAGATGAAGTTCGAGAGATGTGCTTACGTAGCAGGTCATGTAGAACTGTGCACCATTTGCTTGAGATGCTGTGTGAAGAGCGATGGTTTCCGCACGTAACAGGTAATCACCAGGGGCAATGTCGGCAGGAATCTTGACTTCTTGTTTACCGCAGCCCTTGTTCAAGTTGTCGTTACCCCAGGCCTTCGTAGCAGGGTCGTAGCCATTCTCGAAGATCTTGAACCAAGATGACGATCCGTCGGCCGAAGCGGCGTCTTCAACTTTACTCATGTATGCCAAAACGGGGCCAAAGTGGTTGCCTCCGAGGGCTTCCTTCGTCTTTATGCCATGTATCAGAAGTAGTAATCAATTGTTTAGGTCGGTAAGGAGTTGGAAAAAGGGGGCGGGGTGAATGGAAGAACTTCAAAGTCACATACGCAGTCCCTATCACCAGGTTGCTGGTGCATCTCTACAGTAACAGTACCCCCAGCTAGATAGACGTTAATTAGTTGATTTGAATGCCGAGACATTCATCATTCTCACCGGCTACACTGCATTTGGCACCAGCGGCTTTAGTACCGCCGACGTTGCAGCGAATATCGTTTGAGCCCACATTGGTGACCGGGTTGTTATTCGACTTTTCGAGAGTCAGTCTCTGATCAACTTCGAATTCCTTGTGATTCTTTCTGAAATTCCATGTTTAACATACGGGAAGCCTAGCGCAAGTCGACACCTCGTCTTCCCCATCGACCCATAACTCTTGAAAGGTAGCGTGGCTAGCAGCTGTAGCGGCTAGCACGAGCGCGAAGATTGCGGTTCTCATTCTAAAAGTGTTCGATAAGTTCAAGCAATAAAGTCGATTCAAGTTAGTTCCTCGCGAGTGAAGTGGATTTGGAAGAGTATAGAGAGAGCTCAGCAAGTTTAAATATCACTTAGATCAGTAGCAGGGATACGAGTCACCAGGTCTCGTTGCATTGAAAGATATGCCGATCGCCTGAATTTCTATACGAATGTAATTAGTATTCATTAGTTCATGTTTGAGGTCGTCGCGGCTATATAGTAGGTACGTTACGTTTGAGCAATGACATAGATGTCACCCAGTCTCGAGGAGGACGTAATTTTGCCTAAACTGCATGTCCCGTCCCCAGTTCTCATATACCACGGCCGATCTTGTCTTTAAAGGGTCTCATGACGCGAATAGAGAGGTTTATGTAGATGAAAAATCCGCCTTAAATCGCCGAGTAGAATAGTGGAGCATTCCCCCTTTTAGACATTCTCTTTTGTCTATTGGTCCGTATGCTTTGGATCGTCTTCTTGCATCGGATTCCGGCTATAATATCCGTTTAATAGAAATAATAATCTAGAAGACTAAGTATTTACAATTGATTATGACGAAATACTTTAGGTATAGTGGGCATGAGAATGAGGGCTAAGCAAAGTGTAGTTTACACTTGCATCGACTACCTCCGTGGGTAAGATACAGCTTTAGGTCTCGAACAAAGCTTAATGATTATATATTCTCAACAGGGATGGACAATACAAAG
This sequence comes from Jackrogersella minutella, assembly GCA_022578535.1. NCBI lineage: Eukaryota > Fungi > Ascomycota > Sordariomycetes > Xylariales > Hypoxylaceae > Jackrogersella > Jackrogersella minutella. The sequence goes on from MU388230.1 coordinate 112,105, forward strand.
TATAGACTGATAAAATAGTTTACTATGTTGAAGTTGCTTGGTTTCAGCAAACTTATAATCTTATTAGCTAGTGAGTTGGTCACTTAGAAGTTAGGACGTTGAAATATTAAACTATGAGAAAGAAGACTAAGAAGCCGATTAAGACTCAGCAGTATTTCCTTGTTATAGCACGCATTAGAAAAAGATAGTATTGCTATGGTGATCTTCAATAACCAACCATACACCTGTCACAGCCCAAAAGACTAGGCAGAATGTTTCGGATTCACAATGAACTAAGGCACTAGATGTATGTACGCTACCTAGGAGTCTGCCTAGAAAACAATATCGAACAGTCGAAGTTTTGTTATCTTGAGTATTTATATAAACACAAACATCTATAATATTCCACTTTCATCCCAAACACATCCAGTTCTAGGGGAAACTCTTGCTTACCGAAAGTTTATACTAAAGAGCCCACAACATAACTCAACCATAATGGCGCCTTCTCAGGATGTGACTGTAGACAAAAATGGCACGAAATCACAAGGTGATTTATGAGCCTAACCGAACCCCCTCCCAACCAATAGTTTATTTTCCTAGAGCTAACTATACTCTCAGGGATGATTGAAGTTCGCCGGCTCGATTCAACTAAGGGCGAAGCAGTATTCGCGACGGTGAATATAAGCCGAGGCACACGCATTGCTGCCGAAGTTCCTCTAATTATGATACCACCCACGTCGGATAACGAAGAAGTATTGGAGTTTTTTAAGGCCAGCGACCAAGTGCCAGACGACAAACTCTCAGAGATGGTCCATATATTGTGCCAGTTGTCAGTTACAGAAAGTATCAGGGAAGACCAGCACATCCGTCGCGAAGCTTGGACGTTTTATAAGAATAAGAAATGGAGGGACAGGGATGGAAATACCCTTCAGGGGAAAAAGCTGGCTAGGGCAGTGAAGAAAACCATCAATCTCTGTGCCATCTACCTCACCCATAATGTCCAACTCGGCCCGGGAGGAAAATACGGCTCGGGCGTGTTCTCCTTATATAGCCGGATCAATCATTCCTGCGCCCCCAATGCCCATAACTCGTGGAACCCAACTATGAAGCGGTTGACTCTACACGCAACTCAAGATCTTAAGGCCGGGGATCAGATATTCGTTAACTATATCGGTCATGTCTGCCGAACTCGCCAACAACGCGCATTCTCTCTCTTTGCGACATGGGGGATCACCTGTGAATGTGAAGCGTGTACTGAGCCGACAATCGATCAACTACGACACCGCATGCTAGTCACCGACCAAGCATTAGCAGCATACGCGTGCGGCGCATCCGAGGAATCGAATTTTAGTGCTGTGCACGGCATCCCCAGAATTGCAACACCTCAGGAAGCTCTGAAGGCTGCGGAGGAACTTGTGCAGCTTCTCAAGAGACAGAGGCTATATGGCATGGAACTCTGTAAGACGTGAGTGGTTTCTCATAACTTAAGATTGAATGAAACGCCTGGAAACTATATTTTGTAAGATATTAAGAGTGACGATGATGGCAGATATCGCGAGTGTTCCAATTATGCTTTTGACAGCGGACTCTACGACAAGGCCCTTGAGTATGCGCTCAAGGAGCTGGAACTGGAGCGACTTTTGATCGGTACGGAAACTGGCCATCTCCAGGACGAGCCCAGCGGTGCAGAATACTGGGTTGACCATGTGCGGATGCAAATAATCCGCTAGAAATTTGGTGTTGGGCAGTACCTAGTTTGTCTGATAGGCTTTCATTGATGGACGGGATTTTTATGAAGATTTCTTAGGGTTAGGAGCAAGCGTACATGAGTTGCTGATCATAGATTGGATTCATTACCTAGTATTGCTGCCATTAGATGAGTCTAGATATCACATAATTACCTAAGTAGTTGCCTATGAACAGGGTAGATAATGTCATTTGAACAAATACGATATTGTTATTCATAGTGACAAATAGAATGCGAGGAGAATAAGACACAGCCATGCCGAAGGAGGGTAGGCGTATTAGATAGCACATCGCAAGCACGGCCCCAGCAACAACTAGGTACCGTACCTAGCTGCCTAATACAAACTGCGCCTGTGGCGTAATAAAGGTGCTAATGCCGCTAGAACCAGCAGAACCAGTCGGCTTTTGCGCCTTTTTCGCACTTAGGCTGCGCCACAATCCTAAACGGTGATCGTCTTTCAGCTTTCGACCCAGTGAAACTGTTTAGAAGCTAGTGAGCTCTTCATCTTTCATTCATTAAAGCGAAGAGAGAAGTATCTGGCGGGATTATTTTATTTTATCCCCTTTGAAGTCTCACTCACGTCGTATATATCCATATATTTGCTAGTTGCTTCTAGACGCGGTTACTTTGTGCTTCGATCTTGTGCGAAAATCGCCCCTCGGAACCCCGACAGGGCTCTCGGCGATATCAGAAAGGGAAGCAGAATTATCACATCAACCAACCCCTACAATTTTAAAGCGAGATCAAAAGCTCATCATGGGGATGATTAATCGGCGATCCATCGTCGCCGATAAGGCGGCACGTTCAACAGGACCAGTCCATCGCCCGTCAGATTCGGCTGGACCTAGCAGTCCCAATAGCAATCCTCCCCCGGTAGCAGAGCTTCCTGCCAATATTCCATCAGAGCTTCCTGGGGAGATTCCGACGGAACTTCCGGCCGGCGATGTCACGCCCAACACTCAACACCATATGCCACCACCCTACTCAGGTCCTTCCGATACTTCTCTAGTCTCTTCATCCCGGATTCCATTACCGAAAGGCCCACAATATTATCCCGGCCTTCCGGTTCTAGATTACCGGCAATATTTGCCACCCTTGTTTGAGCTTTCGACAGACACCACAACTATCACGAGCAAAGCCAACTACCTGTCTGAAAACCCAAAGGCCTTGGCTTCTCTATTAAGAACCCTAGCTACAGTCCCGCCGAAACCTCAAGTGCTCATTCAAGGCAATCGCGGTCGCAAGATCGACTTTAGTCTGAAGCTGAATCTCATGAATCTACTAGTATCTAATGATCCTCACGATCGTCTTGACTACTTCCGATGCGTCGGTACAGATGAGATGGCTCTCCGCGGAGGTAGCGACCCGGGGCTGAAACCTGACTTTGGCGTGGATAATGGCCTGAATGCTTGGTGCGACCGGTTCGTCAAGGACTCGACGTCTATCAAGACGTTCACGCTCGAGCGGGTCGTATCAAATCTCGACACGAACTGGATAGAAGGTCAAGTCCGTAGTCTCGTCGCATCCACGGATTATAAAGGCCAAGTCACGGTACAGTTCCCCGTGACACATGCCAAGGTCGTCATACAGAACCCAGACAAACACAACAAATTCTTGACGAGCGTCGCGTCATTGTTCTCTAGCAAGAGCAAGTACGAGGTCGTCAAGGCTGTATGGCCATTTGCGACGGGCAGGAGTGGCGAGCACGACCGAAGGTGTGTCGTGCAGAGCGAGAAGACGTGGTGGGAAGAGTGGCGCGATCCGATCAAATATGCCATCGCGACCAAGCGACAAGGTTGGGTAACCAACGAGGATAAACTTGAATGTATCATGGAAAGCAAAGGAAAAGGCGTTTCTCTAATTGACTGGGGTCCAGAGTTCTAGGTATCGTCACTGGTTTGAAATGATCTTGACGTGAGAGGAAATTCAAGGGGATATACGATGGAGACATGTGTTACGGTTTGTTGCTATTTCACGGAGATATACCACGGATGTAATATGACTACCTAACCTAGGTAGATGCAACATCTTGATGAGGCTCATCTAAACGAAATAATATAATTCTAGTGTTTAAAAGTCAATACGTCGCCGCTCGTACCCAGTTAACATGATTACCTAGGAAATGGAACTTAGGAGTGATCTTTGGGTGGTCTACTACCAACCGCTGTTTCAAATTATCAGGATCCCGCCCCCTCGTCTTCGGAGTACATGTTATATTATTCTATGTACATGCAACGTTAGCCCCCTTTTGAAGGAAGACGCTTGCAACTGGGCTCGTGTTGTTAGGGAATATGGACGTCCTTACGTTTTAGCTGTGTGACAGTGTGAGTGACCAGGGGAGTAGTACCATGCATATATTTATAGTAGTATGGACATTTATCTCTGGTCGTTCTAATCATCTGAACAGTAGGACGGTCCCCCCTTATAAGGACCCGAGGCTCTAAAGCATACCCATAGCTCTCCTAAGCTTAGATGCTATTATCCTCCACACGTGTCAGCTTTTACTTCTCCAACAGTATCCTGCTGAGCGGTTTGTTGGTTCTATGCTACGGAGCTGGATAAGGTGCCATTTTCTGAAACCGCTTCCTAGCTAATGCAGCTGGGCTTGTAATCCGTTTGACGTCAATATCGCTCCATTGTTTATATAAGTACCTGAACCCGTTTAGCATCATATAAACTCTATACTTGGAGCATTTGAGGAACTGAATTTTATGTTTAATAAACACAAATATCGGAGCAAAACTGACTGAGTCAACATTGTAACCGTACAATACATTTATCGTTATCTTCCTCTGCATTCAGTACGCTATTTGTGGGGACTAAGATCTAAGATTCTTGGTCATGGTTAACAGTAAATCTAGATTGGATGTATTTACGAGGCGTACTCGCTAATGTAGACTTGAGGCACAGCTTGACTCATAGGCGTGGAAGCAAGGGTTAGCAATCCCTGGGCTTCTGCCGCAAATTTGAGCGACGTTCGCTCCGATATGATATTTATATTCCCTGACAACACGAAGGGCATCATATTAAGTATCAACCATGCGATATACGTTATGATGACACTGTGATGTACTCTGTCATAACCATCCCCTGCTTGCCTAATCCCACCTGCTATCACTACATCACCTAAGTAGTTTAGCGATGTTACTGTTATATTGGACAATTAGGGAATAGATATATCACAGTAAATTATACTCCTATTGCTTTACATCTTACATGGTCGGTACTTGATTTGATGCCCTTCTATCAGAGCCACAATTCTACCTCTTAACATCTTGGTAGAATACCAAAAAGGGGTACCATGGTCTTTTTTTTCCCCAGCTGAATCTGACATTCTCCATAATACTAACTAGGTAGATTAAATGATTGCGAAATGTTGAAGTCAACTTAGGTCAATGAATATGAAGACGATTCTGATGCTTATTGAGATTGCTGCCGGATAAAGCTGTTAATTGCCTAGGTACCTTAGGTAGACAATTAACTAAGTAGTCATTGCTTGCTAGCTGTATATCAACTCGTGAAATTATCTACTAAATATAGTAATACAAGCTGTCCAAGAAGAATTTGCCAAAACGAGTCCGGGTATTTCCAACCATATCTATACGCCGTCCAGTAGTACTGTACAGTCCTTTCGCCATATCCCATTATATAACCTCTTTACAATTCATATACCCGTCGTGGCTCCATATTTGGCCCATTTCCAGCATTTGCTGCAGGTAAGGGGCTCGACGGAGAAAGCTCTGACATACTCAGCGGCTCAGACTCAAGTTCTGACGGTTGATTGGGTAGTTTGTAAGCGCCCGTACCCGGATTCATAGCCATGACATTGTAGTCCTGATTGTTGTTCGCCCAACTCATATCTTGCTGGCCTGGTGGCTGTTGGCCTTTGTTTTTCCCATTTCGATATTTCCAAAAGAAAAAGGCCGCGGCGACCAATACGAGAGCAGCGCCTATGCCACCGCCAATACCACCTCCAATTGCAGCAGCATTCGAATGACTATCAGAAGAGGCTGTCGAAGCGGATGGAGACGAAGATTCGGTGGGCTGTGACGTTGAAGATGTTGTCTGTGACACTCCAGCCGTAGCCAATGACATTGAGGATGACGTTGATGAACTTGAAACAGAGGTTGTAGAGCTACTTGAGCTAGGACTCGAGGATGCTTTGGTAAGGTTCATGTAATGTGAAAAGAAAACGGGCGTAGAGGATTTGGTGCAATCCCAAACTCCCAGATAGGCCTGGGAGCCATTATTAAGGTCAATGGGACCAATATCTCCATCCCAATAGAGGTAGTTACTTGAGGTGCCATCAATACAATCTGCCAGCGAGTTAGTCAACAGAGGTAGGTCTCAAAACCAGTGGATGGAGGAACAAACCGGTAATCTGATGTCTTTGAACTGAGTCTGGATTTCCCTCCTGGCAAAGGATGATTTGCATGCTGGTCATGTTTGTTACCCATTTGAACGGCTGGTCTTGACCTTTCCCAACGGTAAAGTTGAGATTCGTGCTGAAGACGCTAGGATCATTGCTATACTGAGGACCAGGAAGCGGAGGAAAGATGAAGTGGTTGTTCTCATCTTCCGGTCTATTATCTTGTGCCAACACCAGACACAAGCTTAGGAATAAGTATAAAAGAGTGAACATTCCTACTGAAGCTAACCGGCTGGCGGCGATGTTCAAACTTCTTGGAAAAGAAAGACGACGCTTAGGAAAAACAGATCAACATGTAGGTCACAAAAACAGAATAACAGGAGAAGTCACACGGCAAAATGTAACTGGGCGCCTAGTTTATTAGGGGGTACGGTAATGTTGCTGTAAGGCTGTGAGATATGCATGTTGGCCGAATCATAATTTCCCCTGTTAGGGCTCCCGGACTGTGAAAGGATTGTTGTGATGTTGTAGTATGTAGCCCGGAGGCGTCCATTCAAATTGCTTATGAAGAGTTTTAGCGTTCAGCTTAACCAACCATGATCTACCGTAAACTTCCTACCCAAGCCTCTGTCCCGCATAAATACTTCCCATGAGGGTAGGATTGACAACCTGAAAAGTCCTACCCTCATGAAATACCCTCATCGAGCTCTTAGGCCCGGAGTAGATCAATTTCACAATGTGCACATCAGGATCTAGAATGGTCCCCAAACATAATTGCATTTTTACGATATATGGTATGTATTCGTAAGTGGTGCAATATGATGGTATGATATAGTCTCGTTTCATGAATGCTATCCTGTCAGCCTCTTCACTGGGCGTTACTTAATTGACTCATTGTAACCATAACAGGCTATGAGCGACGCGGGTTATATCGGGCAGTCCACCAACAGCAAAAAGCGTCCAATAAGCTCGTGGGCTATATTGTATCATACAGGTTGATACATTAGCTGAACTACCCTGAGACCTACATTAACCGCATGGCGTTTATGTAGCATGTTTTCTCCAGCATCTATTAATTACTCAAACCCGGGCGTTTGCATCAATTTCTGATAAAAGTCCCCGAAATGATTTTTCAACTTATCCACACACTTTTTGAGTCTGAGTCTACCATCCGTCCTTTGGCTTTAGTCCAAGTTTTTCTGCGATAGCAACATGTTGCGGTCGAGTTGGGTCCACCCTGGAAGTTCTCTACGCAGCACAAAGTGTATTATCTCGGCCATTGTAGTGGTCGCCTTAGTCATAGGGCTGTGGCAAAGCCAGTATACCAGTAGCGTCTATACAAACTTCCACAGAAGTCAATCGAATTCTTCCCCACGAGAAACTGCGGCGAACTCTACACTTGGAGTAAGTTATACTTGGCTGAGCCACCCCGCTTCGACCTCTTCCGTGTCCTGGTCTTGGTGTATTTTGCCTATTAATCTCGATTTAGTTTCAAAAGCTGTTAGCACTTTCGACCAAGTCAAGCTGGCGGACAAGAGGTCTCGAAGCAGCCGCCAATCTCACAGGCCTGGAATTTACTGTCCCGCCCCAAGGACATAGCTCTGACGAATTTGTCAAGGCATTCCAGAATATTGGTGCAGAGAACGGCGCCAAGACACCTGCTTATGGCTCTGCCAGAGCATGGCTGGCGCATCTTGACCTTCTTAAGCATGTCATAGCTTCAGACCTCGAGACTGCCTTCATCGTGGAGGACGACGTCGATTGGGACGTACAAATCAAGAAAGAGATGCGTCTAGTCTCCGACAACATTCGAGCTTACACCAACGTCAAGGAAGATGATCCTACACCTTTCGGCACAAATTGGGATATCTTGTGGCTCGGTCACTGCGGCTCCATCATTACAGATGATATGCCTGTAGCTCGTGTATATGCGGACGACTCCCGCTGCGAAACCGAGCTGTATTCGGGATGGTCGAAGCGCTTCTTGAGAGATAAGCTGATGGAGGGACATCGTCAGGTCCAGAGGTCTTTTTTGACCGTCTGCACTTTCGGATTCGGTGTCACGAAGCGTGGCGCACGCAAAATGCTCCCCTTATTGTCGAAAGCGGGCGATGAAGCCTATGATGTCGCAATATCTGGATATTGCAAAGAGGAGAAGCTGAAGTGTGTTGTCGTCAACCCTCAACTATTCAACCACTACGAACCTCCAAAAGACTCGGGGTATCTCAGCGATGTACATGTTGGGGATGGACTAGGACAAACGACTGACGATATGGATTTCGAGGGCACGATGGGATCGACGGGAAACATTATGAAGAGCGCTCGGTGTGAAGCTCTGTTTCATAACACGTGCATGAGGCCACCTTCGGAACTGTAAAACAATGTAATTATCTCTTATTATATGTAAAGTAATATACCAGATATGACGGATTGTTGCGGAGATACCCAAAAATAAATATTGATTTCGCGAGCAAAATGACCTCGTCGGTTCGTCATCAATAGGAAGCAATACTTCCCAGATGCTACCAGTACAAAGCCTCGATTCTAACAAATACCCCTTTTCCCTTTAAATATCCTGCAAAAGACAGATGCAGCAAATGAGTTGTCTCGTGCGATATAGGGGCTCAATCAGGCCTTAGAATTACCTTCCCCTAATTCCTCTATTCACCTTGTACAACATATCACAGGTGCTTTAGGTAGGTACTAGGTAATCCGAGACGCAATACTTTCGGCGTTCGTAAGGCTAGCATACATTCCATGCAGGCCCATAGCAATAATCTCCGTATTAACCTAGTCTATGGACTCACTTACCCCTGAACAGCAGTATTGCGGCACAGTCCACAATTTATCATCAGCCTCAGCACGTCGACGTCTTGGCCAGGGAGAATCCATCACTTTCAGTCCTTAGGCATCAGTGAAAGACCACTCTTACACGCCAAAGAGAGCTCATTATATTCCATTGTATTAGCTTATAGTAGCTATAGTTTACGCATTACGAGCTCACGCTGGACTTGGATGACAGTGGCGGGGATATGTTGGTTTGAATTAGGTCGCTTGTTGTTGTCGCCTGTTCCGATCTCCGTCGTAACGGATGATTTCATCCAATTATAATAAGCCGGTGTCCTACGCGGTGTGTGGCCCGCGATATGAGCGCATGCCGGCAGGGTAAGCGAGTCTTTTCCACCGCTGGATATGCTCTCGCGAGTCCCTTTGAAGCCGGAGAGGTCATCCGAGCCATCTGTGCTGTCACTTACACGAGCTTTTATACCGATGCAGTAGAAGAGTTCTTCCTTATTTCCGTTCTCAGACGCGGAGCTTTCGTCGGAGTTGACTCGCATATGTCTGCTTCCTCTTTGTGCTCCTGTGACACACGAATCGGAATGTCTTTTATAGTTCCTTGCAGGTTGATGAAGACGATTCGAGAGGGGAGGTATCCACTTAGAGACAAGAGGTCGCAGCGTAGGCAAGCATGCGCAAGTGACACCCGAACAAAGCTCCGTGATAGACCAACTTGATCCCTCCACATTTTCATATGAAAAGTCACCTCCCTGCTGGAGAAATTTGACACGGATGACGGATATAGCGCAGGTACTGGACCACACATTAGTTTAGTCTTTGTTCAGTTGACTCATTGACCGTGAAGCTTACAAAAAGCCGAGACTGAAGATGCCGATTAGAACGAGCCGCTGAGCCCGAGGTAGATGTAGACGCCCCAGGACTGGTAGCGGCAAAACGAAGATGACGATATCCGTCGCTATGTTTCCTGCTGCGTTGATGTACCATTGGGGGTAGACAGGTATACACTTTGAATTCGACGATTTCTCCCAAAATCCCGAAATTGGATCACAGATAATTATCCCGACAACTATTTGAGACACAGACCAGCAGCCTATTATGATCATTGCGGCAATGAAGGTCATCCGCATCTTTTTAAGGGAAAGCACCCGGTAGTATTGTGTCAAGACTGCCAGCTTGACGAACATGAGTCCAGTGTTGTAGAGTGCGATAGAGACATAAAATCCCTAGCATAGCTATTCATTAACATCTGGACTCTCTCGGGGCAAAGATAGATATCGAACCTTTAGGTAATTCCTAACCTCAACGTCGCTGACTAGGTCCCACGCATGTTTACCCAACCCGTTGCGTGTGTCTATAAGTAATTAGAGACCGTTCGCGTCATTTCTACGTTAGACTTTTAGAATCTGCCTACTCATGCATTGAGAAATTCCAGTTGCGAGAGCAAATGCCTTGAGTCAGGGGTAAAGTCAGGTTCAGCGAACAGCAAGATGTGGTCATTCGCGACTAACCCAGGCAACGAATATCAAATAATCATCGAGACCGAGCTGCTTGAGTACATAGGCGCGAGTATAGAAACGAAGTCCCACTGCAGTTGTAGCTACAGCACAGACAATGCATACTGCAGCGATTAGTACGTTGGATTTTTCGTCATGGGCTAATTCCATCGAGGCGGTAGATGAGTCCATATTCGCAACCTGGAAATCCGCAGCAAGACAGAGATTCAGGGACGTCGGGGTATCGAAATGGCCACCTCGAGATATATCGGTCTCTATAGACTTCTTATAACCATACCTACCGGCAGTATACCTTTCGAGTATAGCGTCGCCGGAATAGAGCCAATATTGTCCCGTTTCGGGAAGCGGGAAGGCGCGAACTCCGGACCGTCTCCATCCTGATGAAGATAAACAGGCTTGGAACTTAGGCTGTTTCTTTAATGGATAATAACGGGGGGGTTTTTTTGTTCAATTATTTAGTAAAGCTTGTAGTAAGCAGTTGACATAAGTTATCTTCTTCATTTATCTTATAATAATAAATATTAAAGTGTTAGTGCTTTCACTTAAGAACTCTGCCTTGGTGACTACACCGGTCAAAACGGGAACGACCGGGTTCGGAATCAATGCCGCAATGGTAAGCAGTTTGCGATGCGGATATGGAAATGACCGGGGCGCATTTGTATGTCAAGGAAAGTGCGTACGGTAATATGGATTAGCTCACCCGTCGATTGACTTTAATCACGGCCGCCCGGGATCCGGAACAGCTTTACCAGAAGTCGGAAAGCGGCGGGAAGGAACGAAGGAACGAAGATCCAGCTCAAGGTCAGTATCGGATCTGTGACTTTCAGGAGGAATTACTACTTTCTATTATAATAGAAACCTAAGAGATAGCTTTAGCGTAGTCGTAGAACGGTAAATCCACAGCGGCGAGAAAATCGTTCCGAGTATTCAAAAACTTTAAGGGGGCGCGTAAAACATGTAACGATATGAGCAACGTGGGATGTTTGTTATGTTGGAATTTACTTCGCTCTATTCTTTGTCAGTCAGCAGGCAAGGCCAATAATAATTCTTATCATACAGATGCGAGGTAAATGCTGCATCGGCCTCATGCACGTCTTTGGTTGTCTACTACAGACGTCCGAGTATACTAGGCTCTCGATGAGATAGGAACGAAGAATTGTCGGGGTTTAACTCTGCAGTTAGTATGGAGTGTCACAGGGTACAGGGCTTCGCGTGACAGCGGCTGAAGTGCCTATCATAAAGTGCTTACGCCAGCGCCCAGCGCGGGGCTAACGCAAGCACATTTGCAGCACTGACGGTGGAGGGAACCTAATGTGGGCCAACAAGGAACGCTACAGCACAGCATCGTTTTGAGTAGGGCGACGAAAGGCCTAAATAAGACGGGCAGATGGGCTAGAATGTTCTAAATGTTCTACGGATCTGTACCCCACGCTCTGCGGACTCCACCTCACACCTCATCCTCGCTCCGTCTCCTATGGACTTGTGTCCTTAGACTTGCCCTGGAGATGTCAACAGTGCAATTGGCTATCTTTTAATAGACCTTCCTTTACGCATAATCGACCAGTTTTCCCACTCTTAAATCGCAGTGGTGCCGGAGACAAATACGGTGAGAACCGTAGCATATCTATTACAAGCACGGTCTAGTTTAGCCAGCGCAGTTTGGTTAGGATGGAACAGTAACATACGTTGCTCCTGCGAGAGTCAACTCCATCATTCTCGATTTGGTCAAACCGGAAAGTACGAGCAGGTAAGATATTGTCGACACTATAACAACGACAATCCGGCTCGAGATTGTGTTGACAATGTTGCAAATGACGACCGGTATCAGCAACAGAAGCGCTATTAACAATAACAGGAGTGCCTTGGCTGTTCGTTTAATGAAGGGCCCCGAATAGATGTACACGTTTGGATCGTTTGAGACATTACGATAACGGCTCTGTCCGCTTGTTAGCTTATTGGGGATGGGCATACATACCTACCTTCCACTTATTCTTACTTTTTGGAGACCGTGGCAAAATCGGATCAACTTGTCTTCTACCCAAGCTTCTACCTGCAATGTCGCGCTGTCCCCTGCGGGAGCTAAGCACACCAGCTCTTGCTTTTTTAGGTATACCGCCTCCTCTCTGGCCAAGCAGCCAGTACCGCTTAACCAATTCTGCAGGCTCTCGACATCTCTACGCTGAGCGGGGTCGAAACATAGCATCCGGGACGTTCTCTCGGCGAATTGGTCTATTTCTCATCAGTAAATAAAGCATGGCTACGTAGCTAACTATTGTTGTATGTACCATAATCCGCAAGACAAGATTCAATCTCCGATAGAAGAGATATCCTATCTGCATTCCTATCGCATCGGCTCTTCCCAAGGAAGAGAAGAGATGTCTCTTGCTGGTCCACCTGTTCAAGTCTCTCTTCGAGCATAGATAGCCGGTCCTGCTTTAACAGTAGGAGTCGAGCCCGAAGCTTGTCGAAACGTCGGCATATAAAATAGGGTTTATGCGCCGACAAGAGTGCAGTGTAACGAGGATACCCGGCTCTATAATCCTCGACTAGATATGGTTGGTCAGCGTGTCGGGTAGGTCGTCCCGGACAAAATAAAAGTTGGAGGGTAAGAGTCAGGGAGGATTACTCTTTGAAATCTGCTCCTTGTCCGCGATCGTGGATCTAGTGGGGTTCCAAAGCGGAAGATGTGATCGGATTGAGCCCATCTTTTAATCTAAATTTCTTAACTTGTTGAGATATTTCATAATTCATGAGATAAAAACAAAGATGTATTCATCGCGCTCTCCATAACATGAATTTATGGGAAAGTATGGGTGGTAGCATAGCCACCAGGTCAAATCTACCTACCGATCCTGCGAGGTAGATTTCATTGTACTGTACAGTACAAGTACACAACGGCCATCATCGACGGGGCGGTCCTCGAGTTGCATTACATGTAAGCAGCCATGACCACATGTGCACTTTCATTGTTCAACACCACCTACATAGTCGTTAAGCGGCCAAGAACTCTTAGTACTACCCATGAAATCTATTAAAATGAAGGAGATATTCTGCTAGTCAGTCAATCATCTGGGTACTGATAATCTAGACACATCGAGTTCCATCACAATAAAATGTGCAACGGCTTAGCTTAGCGAACACTCTGCATAGCCAGCTCTACAATGTCTGCTTTCGAGAAGTAAGAGATGCTGTCTTTATCCTCAATTGACATTATCCTGACATAGAACACTAGTACCTATACCTCTGATATCACGGAAGTTGGCAGGCGTCCTTATGTGGTATCTTACGTCAAGGTGTGTAGGCCGGTAGGAAATCAATCCTTAATCACATATTCTCACCAAAGTATAGAAACCGGACTTAAACGTGGGAGACAAGGTGTATCTGCTCGACACGGATGGCTCTCGCAAGGGGCCGTATCTTATTGCGTCGCTTCCCTCTACTGGAAAGTGCACCCTGAGTCTTGAAAACGGTGACGCCGTGAAGAATGGGGAAGAGATAGATGCGAATGACGTGGAAGCTGCCTGATACCTTTCGGTCATGGGAGCTAGGGTAGCTATTTGGGGGATGGTCTTTGAACTTTCATGTACTTCGCCTCACATGTAACCTCACTTTTTTTGCTGATACCCAACGCAGAGCCTCATTTCTGTCGCGTTGCCAGATTGGTATGGGATCTAGCCGTTATGAACAAGTGCTTACCTCTCATGCTGTGAGCCTGTCAGCCAGCATAAAGTCATCCCTTTCCATTGATAGCATATTGATTATATCTTCCTAATTCAACGCCAGCTCTTTCCCCATGCACCTCCAGCTCAGCCACCAAGCACATGATGGATAGTGAACGTACCTCTGTACTCACGCACTGGGCAATTTTAATTGGAATCAACGCTTATAAGGAGAAGCCTCTGAAAGGCGCGGTGCAAGACGTCCAGGATGTCAAGGCTTTTATCGAAGAAGTGTCAAGTCCTCTCCATACACGTATATTCACCGCAACTGAAAGCGCCAACCCAAACCTTTCTCTCCCAATCGAAGATCCCAGATTCTTGCCGACGTACGATAATGTGGCTTCTGCTTTCAAAGAGATCACCGCGTCGGCGAAGACCGGAGACTTCGTCTATGTCCACTATTCCGGGCACGGCACTCGAGAGCTACCTCACAGCCGGTCCTACAATCAGTCCACGGGAGATCTTGGGCTCGTTCTCCTCAGTGGAAATGAGGAGAATCCTGAGAGGTATCTCTTTGGCAGAAGTCTAGCATACTCACTGAACGCTATGGTGCGAAAAGGGTTGATAGTCACAGTTGTTCTGGACTGTTGTTTCTCGGCTAGTATCTACCGCTACGGCGACCCGCGCGTCCGTTTTCTCCCCTACGACGTTAATATTGGCTCAATATTCCCATCAGACCTAGATACAAGTCTTGTTGACGAAGCTAACTGTTCGGCAACGCGAGATGCATCCATGCAACCGAACTGGCTTATTAACGCAGATAAGCACGCAGTACTCGTTGCAAGTGGTCCAAACGAAGAGGCGGGTGAGATCCAAGACAGTAATGGACAGATACATGGAGCATTGTCATACTTTCTTCTCGGGATTCTCAAGGAGGATAACGGCGGCGGTAACAATCTGAAGAACGTTTACGACCGTCTATGCGCTAAAATCCGGAAGTGTCAGTTGCATCAAAATCCCGTTCTTTATGGAAACAAGGACCAAGCTTTCTTTGGACGCCCCAGTTGGGGGATTCCTGCGACAACTATCCTTGTCCACAAGAAAACAGACGGCAGTCTCGAGCTCCAAGCCGGTCAGGCCCATGGAGTGCGTGATGGCGATCAGTTTTCCTTGTACCCCTTAGCTTCTTCGAAAGTCACATCGCAAGAAGGCTTGGCGATTGCTAGTGTTACCCATGCTAAAGCTTTAACATCAATCCTAAAGCGACTGGTCATCCCATCCACCGATAACCAGACGAGTTGGAAGGCAAGAATTCTTACCAGACTACTATCTCAAAGGTTCCCTATACAGCTTGCTTTCAGCCTTCCGCATCATGATGAATGGCTGGCGGTGCTGAAAGAACGGTCCCTGAATGCCCACATTGATGCCGAACAGCGTGTGTTCTCATTACGAGTTGCACTAAATAGCAATCAAGACTACGAAATCCGAGACGAGTCGAATCAGCAGCTTATTAACTTGCCCAGCTCGCCAGAAAGCCCCACCAGCATCAGCCAACTCGGTGGTATCCTGGAGCATCTGGTCCAATTTCGACTTGTCAGGGATCTAAGAAATGAGGCATCGACAGATGATTTTCAACGATCCTTTGACATCCGTATCCTCAGTAACGGGAAGAGCTTCGGTCCAGGGTCCCGAATAGAAATGAACCATAACGCTATGGCGGAGTTGGTCGTAGAAAACCGGGGAGCCAACAACCTCTACGTATTCGTGTACAACCTCGGTCCCTGTTGGCATGTAGAAAACATATACCGCGGAACTTATGTAGTCGTTACGCCAAAGGACGGTGGGCAATATTTGAAAGGTATACTCAAGAAGAAACTGCGGATGAGGATGCCAAACCGAATGATAGAGAAAGGAGACCGTTCTTGCGAAGATATCATCAAAGTCTTCGTCACCACTTCCCCGACTTCTTTCGACTCCTTGGAGTTGCCGAGACTGAACGAGCCAGCTAGAGCAAGCAAAACTAACAGGAGCAGTCAAAACAGTGGTGATGCGACGGAGGACTGGTTCGCAGTAAATTTTTATATTCAAATTCTTTTCTGATAGTTCAGCTACATGTGCATTACTACTTTTCATAAGAATCAAGACTTGAAAATAAGTTAAAAAGAGCGAACTATGTAATGGTCTTGGCATTAACGGTGACTGCGAGGGGAATTGAATCTTGGCGGCCCACGGCTGGAGGCAGTTGACTAACAAGCCGGGCGCAAAAGGCTGCAGCATGGCTGCATATGCACGTAAGACGGCGTGCTACCTACCTAGGTATGTACTGCTACAGAATTCCTTCTTTGTCGCCCTTGAATCCCGGTGTATATTGGGGTATCTTAGTCGTCGTTGAATCAGTGATCGTATTCAGAGAAGTAGTGTCACCAGTCATCGAATCCAGATTGGGTATTGTTTCATCTGTAGCCTATCTTGAGTAGACATTCTTGCAAGTTCTGCTCGTCCTGTGTATATATCGGTATATAAGTAAATAAACTATCAGCTTATTGAAACACCGTTGAAGAACTCCACATTTCAGCTTAATTAAACCATCAAAACTAAAGACAACGCATCCCAGCATGGCCCTAGATACCAAAATGAACATAAGGAACCCAATAGAGAGGCTCGTCATCGCCGGCCTCTACATCTCTTGGTTCTCTAGCGTTGCTTTGACTAGAACGGGATTGATCCACCAGCTTCTTACCGCGTCTCCTGCGTCTTGCCGCTGCCCGCACCGCGTTCTCTGACACCCACCGTCTACGGAGCTCTGTACATGCGCGATGAAGTCCTTCACTCACTACCCCGTCGCTCATGCCATGCTTTTGTATCCACTCATACGTCATGACACTGACGTCTACGCACGACGCGTCGTTCACCTCCCATAGAGTACCGACGACGTGTTGGAAGCCGGCGAGCTGGCATGCACCGACCAGATGTAGTCCCTCGTCGACGAGTCCATCATGCCTTACTTGGCCGGTGCCACAGGCCGAGAGGTAGGCTAGAAATGGCTTGCGGCCCCGAAGGTTTGTCTCGAACAGACTCGTCACGGTAAGGGGCTCATCACTAAGGATCAGTGCGCTTCTCGACGGGTCCAGTGGATCGGACAGTCCATGGCCTGCGAAGTGAAAGATTTTGCAATTACGAATAGCGTCAAGTACGTCTTGTCGGAAAGGCTGAGGTCTGCTTACTTGTAGCTGTGTAGAGTCAAAAAGCCTTTCCAGTTCCTTCATCTCTTGCGACACGAACTGAAGAGCACTGTGGCCTGGTGTTTTCTCCATACCCAACAATACAATGTCTTCTGATCCCCATGGCATCTTGTCTTTCGAACGATTCTGTCGACTATGGATGAGTGCTTTGACGGAGGAACTGTACGATGAGATGGCCCGGTCCAATACTGTATCATAAGAGCTGGCAGAATGGTATCCCGCCGCATGGATGGGAAATTTGGCAAGAAGTCCGGTAGGGATCCACCATATACGTGGCCAGTCACCCTTGGGGGGTCTAACGAATCCTAATGCACCCAGAACCGGGCTGGCGACCGTCTCCCAGAGCCATTGCAGTAATTCGGACTCTACCGATTCAGGCTTGGCGAGGGTCTCTGCGCGAGCGCGTACATCCTCGTATCGCAGCCGAGGGAGGTGCAGAGCCTTAAGAGAAGTCCCTTCAATGATCAATGCATCACAGCTGTACTCACTTACGTTGACAACGATGATTGGACCGTCAACTGCAGCAGCCTTGATCTCTTCTTCATTAGGGGACAAGAGAAACCGAGAGAATCCCGGCAAGTCCCTGATGGCCTTCAACGTCTGATCTAGCTGCTGCGTTACAACATACCGCTGGTCAATCTTTTGTTTCAATGCTCTCGGTGTACCAGTCTCATTGGTTATAGACCATGAGTTAGTGGGCATATCGAGCTGATCCCGAAGTTTGATATAGTCTTGGGCTAACTGAGGGGACTCCTCTTGTAGGTCAGATATATCAGTTCGCATGTCAGCTAAAGACCCAACGATAACCCCACGAGCGAGTTCTAAAAGCTGAATCGCCTCGTATGGAGATTTATCTGCCATCAACGCAACGGCTGCCGCATCCGAGGCAAGGCCTATAGCTTCCATGAGCAGGTACTGTTTATCTGAGTTCTCGATAGATTGTGGAGTGAGCAAAGGTATAAGAGAAACTACCTTCGAGGCAGTTTGGTAAGCCATGAGCCAATCAGCAGGATCTTCCGCATGTAAGCGAAGGAGACTCTTGCCAGCGCTCAGTCGGCTACGAATCGGAGATGATGTATGGTCTAAGGCTTGCTCGTACAGTTGAAGAGTCTGCAGACGGTCTTGAGCTGATCCTGTCACTTTCAATCTTTCTCGATATCCAGTTCCAAGGTTCAAAAGCAGATCCGGTCGGTCTGGATGTGCCTCTGGCAGCATGTCTACTGCAGTTTGGTGCATTTGGATCGCAGTATTAAGATCTGATAATAGTTTGCTGGTTTGGAACTTATCCAGGTAGGCAAGACCGAGACCATCGAGACGACGGAATTTGTCTGGGCTATCTTGAGGGGTTATATCAATTGATTCTTGGTGTAGCTGGATGGACCTATCAAGGTTGGCCATTACTTGAGGCTTGATCGTGCGGTACTTGGTCAGGTATATTGAGCCTAAATTACTGAGCCGACCGGGTCGCTCTGCGTGGCCCGTTGGTGTTGCATTGACGGCTTTTTCGTGGAAGCGGAGGGCATCATCAAGGTCTACCTCTGCTCCCGTACGTTTAAAGCGATCTGCATACCCAAGACCGAGACTTTCGAATCTGACTGCTAGGTCTGGATGGTCTTTCAGGGTCGTATTGACAGATTCCTGGTGCAGTCGGATTGCCTCATTGAGATCCTCCATGGCTCCCAGTCTTTCGTATCTATTCCCGTACGCAAGACCAAGATTATCTAGCCGACGTGGTCGATCTAAATGGCCTACGGGAGTTGCATCTATTGTCTCTCGAAATATGCTGATGGCCCGATCCATGTCTGACAATTGCCCACCTACTTGAAACTTATCACCATAGCCAATGCCAAGATTATGCAGCCATCCTGATCGATCTGGACGGCCGACAGGGGCTGCATCTACTGCTTCTTGGTATATTTGGACGGCTTTATCCAGATCCTGAACACTTCCTACCCATTGAAATTTGTGGTGATACACTAGAGCAAGGTGGTGAAGTCGGCGAGCCTGTTTTGGGTGTCCCTTCTCCGTTTTCTCGACCGCCTCCTGGTGGAGCTTGTATGCCTTATCAAGTTCATGTATCTCTCCAGTCCTGATGCATTTGTGATGGTAGGAAAATCCTAAATTGTCGAGAATCTCTGGTCGCTCTGGATCGCCTTCTTCTGCGACTAGACTGAGCGCTTTCTCATGCAGTTCAATAGCCTTGTTAATATCCTCGATATCTCCTGTTCTCAAGAACCGATCCGTATACGCTCCACCAAGATTGTCCATTCGGGAAGGCAATTTGGGATGGTGTTTTTGGGTTGCAGTAATCGATTCTTGGTACGCTTGGATGGCTTCATTTATGTCTTCTACGGAGCCTGTTTCGAGGTATTTATCATAGTACGTTTTTCCGCGGCTGTCAAGTTCATGTGATAGACCCTGTTCTTTGATAACCTTGCCAGAATCTTGGCGTAGCTGGGAGCGTTGGTCAATGTCGCTGTTTGCACCAGCCACATGCGCACACGAGACATCCCCAAGGGTGGAAATTCTTGCTTTAACCTGTACCGTATTGGTTTCTACATCGCACTGGTGGTCCAACGCGTCTCCTGAGATAACATCTTCGTTTCCTTTGGTTAGGGATCGCTCGTGCATCATGTGAAAGGACTTCTCTTTGGAATTGAGCTGAGGATGAAGTATAACAAATGATATAGTTAACGAACAGGCACTTCAGTCGACATTGAAGACTAATTGAGTATTGCAAGCCGTCACGGTGCTTAAAAAAAAAAAAAGATGTCGCCAAATCTGCTAGTCCTTTTGGCCTTTGGGGGAACACGGGGCTGATGATGATGATTCTGTTTACGTCCTTCGGACGTAAATACTATCTAGGTAGTAACTACATAGATAGTATCTACGGTAAAGCAGCAGGGCGGCATGCTTATAGGTACCGCTAAAAGGTGACGGCGACTAGGTCAGCCTCAATTATCAACGGTGCGAATCCATAGGGACTGCTGCCTGCGGCTCTTGCAGAGTTTCAGTGAAATGTGACAGCATTTTCGGTGAGATCAATGTGTCTGCATATATGCAGCTACGTACTGCCCATTGATGCACCTAGATAGCACGTTGTCGCTTAAATATAGCCAATGGATGGGTAGCCTAAACACTGTTGCGTAGGATAGGTGTCATTGGGGTCTTAATACCCAAGCCAGTATTGATTTGAGGCATCCATGGATGTTTTCGTTTGCCACCACTGACTCCTGGTGAAGGCGAAGTAAGTGTTATGTAGGACTTTGGGATTTCGCCCGACTTCAGCAGGGTTATTATTATTATCATAATTTATATAGCGGGGGAAGTTCGAATTTAACTCCGTCTAATGGATCCAGGTACAAGGTATATTACGTATCATACGTAAATATCAGATTTCTTCAGGGGTTCCAGCAGGATGTGTTATGTAATCAAGGTTCCAATTCAAGTCCACTTGAAAGGCGACCGTTAATTCTAAACTCTTCTCAACACACAACAACATCCAAGAGGATATTGACATTCCCAAACCCAAAATGCAGTGGATTGCTGCGTAAAACTATTGGTAAGGAAATCAGTTCTCCTTTAGGCCCTTGTGATTATATTTGATTGATGTGCACTTTACCTAGCACCTGGCTATGAATCATCCATTCATTCCCTTAATTAACAACGGCGAGCGTGATCAGTTTCTTTGCATACCTAGGTCCTAGGGACAACCACAATCTAGAGTGGTTCTCTTAATGAGGATCTTGCCAAAAGTAGGTTATATCCCACGGTATAGCTAGTAGATCACCAGTTGAAATCTTATTCTCATACAGGGGAAAATTGTCTAGTTTACTAGGCATACAGCCTTCAATCAGGTACAGAATCTGGACTGAGTTCCCACATCTTAATCCGCAGCAGCAGCAGGGTGGATGCGGTTGCAGTTGACTCACGCCGAACGACGATCGCCTATTGAATAACCCTGAGTAGAGTCACATATGACAGAATCCCATATTAAAGACTAATGATACTTAATTGATAGCTAAAGATGCTCTTGCCAGATAGTAAATAGATCCATCCGTCAGACTTCATCTACAAAGTACGATCGCTCAAGTGTTGCAGGAGTTACCCATAACCGACATTTAGTGGCGCAGCACATAAGACACATCCATCCATCCATTCAACTTATTAAAACTTCATATCAAACCTCCAGATACCAAAGCAGTTCTTACATCCCAATTCGACATATAACTGCATCAACATCCATTCTTGGTTTATTCCATTCTTTTGATATAAACTCCTAAGAAAAAGGCTTTATTTATCTGAAAGCATTTCCCAAACCAGATAACTATCAACTAAACTCTAGGTAGCGTTCCTCGGCATACGGCATACTTCACCATTCTGTTCTAGTCATCAACAATACGCATCTCCCCCCTTTTCCCCTCTTAACCTAAATCCTTATTCTAGTCGGAGTATACCTTCGGCAACAACCTAGACTATGGCTTCGCAAAATTCAATTCCCTCTCTCGACTGTTATGACACAGCGTTGTGTATAATTCCACCCAAATCTCTATGGCCACCCATAGACCACTTGAGGTCGGCTTATGACCCAGTATACAAGGAGTGGCCTCCGCATATCAATATTGCATACCCTTTCGTTCCAATACAATCCCTGCCAAGAGCATCGGAATTGATTGTGTCTCGACTCCAGGAGGATGGCAGCTTTTCTGAGTTTGATATGGACTTACAAATACGCCTACAGTCTACAGGCCATTACTTCGATGTGAAGAAGAACAAGGTTACTTTTTTCGTGCATGACCAATACCCAAAACGTGTGTCACAACACGAGCGACTTAGAAGACTCATTCTAGAATCTCTACACGCGACACAAACTTCCGACGTCCGTCAGTTATACATGACTGTTGGGCAAGGTATAGGTCTTTACGACCCCCTAAACGATTCTGTTATAGAAAAGGCTACACAGCTACCTACGACTGCGTGGAGAATTGATAAGCTTTACATCCTGATACGGAAAAAGGACACGACCCACTTCGACCGAGGTATCTTTAGCCAGATGAAAGTCTGGGGCGAGATTGACCTTGGATCCCTAACACTGTTGACGATGCGGGATCCTATTGGATTTTACGAAGCCGGAATGACAGATTATTCCGCAGATGACAGGTCCACTCCAGCACCAGCACCAGCAAGCCGACCACTGACCCGTCTTCCATACACGTTTTGCCCTACTAAATACAAATGGCAACAGATCGATCCTGCCACTCAGCAGGTAGAATCGGCCCCAGAATCTTTCACGGTTTCGAGTTACAATGTTCAGGCAGAATTTCAATATCCGCCGACAAGAGCTCGATATCCCATTATCGTCCAAAACCTCTTAGATGGAAAGGCTCTAGCAGATATCCTAGTTCTACAGGAAATCACGGATGACTTTCTCTCATTCCTTTGCAAAGACATTAGGATTCGCGAAAACTACCCTTTTGTTTCAAACGGACCCTCTGATCAAACCGATATTGAACCACTGCCGGACCACACTAATGTCGTGGTGCTAAGCAAGTGGCCGTTTTCGTGGGATTCGTTATCGTTGCCAATCAGTCGAAAAGGTTCAGTTATTGTGAGGTTCAGTAATATCGGAAAACAGGAGGGAGGTGTCTTCATGCCCACCATTCTATCTGCCCTTCATTTCACCTCCGGCTTCACAGATACTTCCATCGAGAAGAAGAAGATCGAATTAGAAGCCCTTATCAACTATCTTTCCAAAGAATACAAGTGGAATCCTTGGATATTAGCTGGAGACTTCAATATTCCGACTAGCTTATACACCATCGAAAAAGCAGTCAAGAGGAAAGAGATCAACTTACACAGCAGGGACGACCTAAGCGAGTTTGAAATGATGCTTATAGATTCAAACTTGGTGGACGCCTGGACTTTTTCACGTGTTCGGTATGGTGATTTACCAGAACCAGACGGAAGCTCTCCGGACTTCGACGCTTTAGGGGGTGAACAGGGTGCTACTTTCGACCCGACAGCCAACGGCCTCGCCGCAGATACCGTTCCCGACAATCTAAGTTGGAGGCCTCAGCGCTACGACAGGATCCTGGTTAGGGCAGATGCCTTCACAGTAACGGGCTTTAACATGTTCGGCCAGAGTAAGAGAACTCTGGAGGCTGACTTAAATGCTGAAAATAATAGTGATGCCTCCTCTAATGGACAGATGTCATATGGGAGTGATCACTGGGGGATCCGATGCTCGCTGTGTATTTCTGCAGGTGCACCGGATCAACCACCCCAAATTGGCAACAGCTTGATGCCAGTCGAACCCGATCATACTTTATCGCCCCTCGCAGATATTCTCGAGTTAACGGCTTGTCTCTCTCAGCAATCTGAATTTCCTTCTGACATTGATATTGCAACGAGGGAATCTGCACTAAACTTACTTAAGGAAGTTATATTGCAGGACAAAGATAGCCGCAACCGGGGTCTTCCGCCTTACGTGATAGTACCTGTTGGGTCATACGGGCTCGGGGTGTGGAGTACGACGTCAGATATTGACTGTCTCTGTATCGGACCCATCAGCCCGGATCTTTTCTTTGCGTTAGCCATTCAGCGGCTCCGCAAAGCCTCATCAAGGGGCGTCAAAATTTTCCGGCGTGTAGACGCCCAGCCTGGTACAATACTCGAATTAGGGATCGGCCATATCAAGGTCGATTTGCGCTACTGCTCGGCAGCCTCCATCGCCGAGACGTGGCCGGACGCGTTGACGCTACCGCCAACTGACCCTGCCTTTCGATTACCGGCACATGTCCTGGCTAAACTGAAGCCAATACGTGATCTTTATCATATGCGACGGACGGTGCCAGACCTTGCGGCTTTCAGGCTAGCATACCGGCTTATCAAATGCTGGGCGACACGACGTGGAATTTATGCCGCCAAATTTGGATATCTCAGCGGTATTCAGATATCGATACTTTTGACACGCGTCTGCAAGTTATTATCACATAACAATCGACCCGCATCTACCCCGACGCTCATAGCGACATTTTTTACCTACTACGCAGGTTTTGACTGGAAAAGAGACACCGTTTCCGATCCGTTCTATTACAAACATGTGAAATACGTGAGAACTGCACAGGAACCAATGGCAATTCTAGGTTTCCATGGACCCAGCGTGAATACGGCGCAGGCAGCAACGGCCTCTACGGTTCATGTCATTTCCAGGGAGTTCAAGAGAGCCGAGTCGCTATTATGCCCGTTTAAGGTCACATGGTCAAAGTTTCTCGGCGAGGATACAGGTGCTATGGAGTTTTTAAAAGCATACAAGACGTATGTTAAGATTACTGCCCAGTTCTGGGGTGTGTCTTTAGAAAGGGGCAATAGTTTCGTCGCATGGCTAGAGTCAAGATGCGTCCCTCTTCTCGTTGGTTAGTCCAATACGTTCACGTTTGAAATTTACCAAATATTAACGCAAGAACAGACCTCAGTAAACAGGTGGCTCACATGCACCCGAGAATCTGGCCAGCACGCTTTGTAAACCAGGACGCCTCCGAAGATGACTCGGAATACGAGGGATATTATCTCATCGGCTTGGAAATGGGGGGCTCAAAGGGCAAGCCAACGACCAAGGAAGAACTTAGAGCTGCGGTGGATCGAATACATGCGGCCGTGAGTAAGTTTGAGGCTGAAACCAGCGCCGACACAAAACACTTTGACCCTAGGTCCTGCTGGATGGGCACCGCAGTACTGCCCAGGTCCAGGCTTGGAGGGCTACGGCTCGACAGCCGAGACTGGGGGAAGTACACAGCCGAAGCCGAGGACGACGACTTAGGAGACTCAGCATTTTGGGCATCCATCGAAGCGGAACAGCAAAGCGAGCCACAAGCGAGAAAAAGACAAATAGTGCTCCCTATCAGGCCGGCTTACGACGGAAAGTTCCGACCAGCAGGTGATGTCCTAAACAGGTTGCGATGGGACCAGGACATGGACAGCGGCGACTACATTGTCGGTTACGAGGACCGCTTCGCAGGACCGATGGAGCGGTCTGTCGACTCTTGGAAATCGGAGACGACGCACGAAGAGTTCATACCGGAGCATCGGATCCTGTATTTCAAACGCAAGAGCGATGGAATGATCGTGTGGGACCGGGCGCAGAGGTGTGATGAAATTTTCGGCACTGGGGTGACCAGTCGTAAACGCCAAGCCAAAGGTTGAAGTTTTTTTTTCCCCCTGGTCGTCGTATGCTTGGTTTTAGTCAACTTTGGTTTTGTATACTCAGCGTTTGATGATGTCAACATGATACCTCTCAGCGGCTATTAGGGACTTTGTTACACTTAGCATATTGAATATTCATAGCGAAGACAAACCGGATTGGACGAAGTTTGTGATTCTCCCCGTTGCATGGTTACATGAAAAGTTCGTCTCACCGCTTCGAACATGGTCGCAAGACGATCCTATTTAGGTAGGTATCCTAGCAGAAGCGCCAATGAGAAGGGCAACCCGATCCTTCCAGGTCAGGTGACGGACAGTTCATGCGCGTTAGGGAACATCTTCAAGCGTTGATGCTACGCTCGCGCGTGGTGTTTTCTCTGTTCCCTGTCCGCCACGCCTTTGGGAATTACTCGAGGATGATATTTCGACTTTTCCTAATCGAGTAATAATTTCTAACCGCAAAAACTGCCAAATTGCCAACCCCTTATCTCGGACCCTGGTCTTCTTTTCTTTTTTTTGCTGTCACATTTTGTTCGGCATACGCTAGCTGACTAGGTAGTAATTAGACGATGTACTACGTATGTATGTACGGCATACTAGGCATGTACGATTCTGTTTATATCGTCATCTCTCTCGGGAATTACGAGAGATTGGGGATTCTCTATCTCACCTTGCATGCCCGTTTTTGATGGGGCTTTGGTGTACCGGTGTGTTGGGTAGCCATCTCCACTGCTTTTCTTCATCGGAATTAGCTAACCTAGTCCTAATGCAATCCTACCCGACGCAGGTGACGAATGTCTCGGCATGTAGAAACATTTTCACGTTTGAGAGTTGAAAGACGAAAAGTCTCATCATGCAACACTTGTTGCATGTGAAAAGACGATTAGGTAGGAGGGTGGTGATGGAATTCTGTTGGGGATTATCAGAGCTGGGAAATAGGGGTAACTACTACGTACGTACGTACATACACGGTAGGTAAAATTGTCCCCCTTCCTCCCCTGTTGATAAGTGCGGAAGCTAGATCCCCTGATCCTTGCTTTACAAGTTGATGGAGACTAGAGTCTAAACTTTAAAATACATACCTATGTATTAATGTGAGATTTCAATGTACATACATGAAGATATTTCAAGTTGTGATCGCATTAGTAGGAATCGATATATTTTATCTTCTTCTCTTCATGGTCTATTGTCGATGTGTGCCCAAGTACCTACGTATTTTATAAGCGACGGTTGCATGCAGATAAAGTTGAAGTCTAACTACCTAGGTAACCACCAACACCTGTCAGGTCCCCGAGACTAGGTACTGGCCGAGTTTTGCTTTTTGGTATATATTGGAATGTAGCATATATTGATACCCGTGCCACGCTCCACTTAGTTCAGGATTCGCTTTAGCTCACCATTATTACCTAGGTAGGTATTTGTCGTATGAAAGCTACTTATTAATAAAATTCAATGGACGTGCGAGGCAGCCAATGTCATTATGCCACGAGCACTAGGGGCACTACGCTTGATTAGTAAAACGGGCAAGACTAGCAAAAATACTTCAGATTGTATGAAGAACCCTACATAGACACAAGTACCGTCGATTTGCATAGTATGTTCTTGTTTCATGAGGGGATAATAGCAAAAATAAGCAGAGCTATTAGGGCGGCGGCCTTTGCTAATCTCTTTCTCGCAAACGGCGTCGTGCTTACGAATCGGTACCTGTTTCCCTTCTTCTAACCGCCTACCTAAGTCATCGAGTGTCTTGAGCAACCCATCTACTAAACGAACTCACCACGCGTGATCAATCAACCGTCTCTTCGTCATTTCCCAACCGAGCCTGCGAGGATCGAACAACACGATGACCTGGAGGTGTCGCGACTGCTCCAGGCGCTTCCAGGCCTGGACATCCCGGGAACAGCACCTCGACGCTCTAGGCCATGATCCGATTGACTTCAAATGCCGCAGCTGCACCAGAGTCTTGCAAGACGAGGAACACCGCGGATCGCACGAAAAGGAGGAGCATAACTACTGTCCCGACTGCAAGCGGGTGTTCGTAAACTCCAACAACCTCAAGATGGTGAGAGAGAGAAAAAAAAGACCTGCCTTTGTCTACCCCGTCAGCCGGGGCAAAACTGAGTTGTCGAAGGAAACTAAAACCCAGAGTCCCTCCATCTAGCACCTGAACTCGCGCACGCACCGCGGCGCCAACCTCAAGTGCCCGTTCTGCAAGATCGGCTTCACCTCGGCGACGGGGCTGGCGCACCACCTCGAGGGCGGCCGCTGCAGCCAGGCCAAGTTCCTCGACCGCGACACGATCTACCGCACGGTGCGGTCCAAGGACCCCTCCGGCGTGCTGACCAAGAAGCTGCTCGGCTGGACCGGGTCGCCGACGTACGAGGCCTCCGACAAGGCCTGGGACGGCGAGGCTTGGGTCTGCTACCTGTGCCGGCGCGACTTCGTGAGCCTGCACGGCTTGAACCAGCATCTGAACTCGCCCGCACGTAGGTCTGACCCTGACGGTCTTCGTTTGTTATCTAGGGAGAGGTGAGACTGACTTGGCTCGATGGTCGTGTGTGTAGATCAGCAGGCACTGTACCATTGCCCGAACCGCAATGCTTGCGGCCGTGACTTCAAGACTTTGGCTGCTGTCAGTAAGTGCAACTTTACGCTCTACATCTAGTCTATCCGCCGTTGGTAACCCCGGCTGCCCTTAGTGAACCACCTCGAGAGCGAGAGCTGTGCCTTCACGCGCTTCGAGGCCGTGCAGAACACCGTCAGCGACGTCGTCAGCGGAGACCGACTCCTCACCTTCAACTGAGAGGAAACTAAACGAGGCGCCAGCACTTAGTTCCGTTCGTGGACGTTTTTTTTTAGTTGGTCGCTTGGTTTAGAGGTTGAGTGTATTTCTAGGCTTCATGCGATTCCGCTCGGGTTACGGGTTGCTTCTATAATTATTTTTCTACGAAGGGATTGGCGCAGGAGTTATTGTTTCTACTACAACTTTGGCTAGGCGGTGAAAGAGACCCGGGATAGGTCGAAGGACCATATGGCCACACGTAAACTTATTACATAGTCGTTCTTCAAGAGCAGACTAGCCAGTCACTATCAGTGGAGTTGCCCTAGTTAATATGGCATTAATACATCACAACCCGTATTTATATTTGTCTATTAATAGCATTGACATGTAGAAATAGAGATACAGATAACTGAACCAAACAAACAATATTGAGAGTATTCGGCTTAGGTATCCGTCTTCTTTCCCATCGTCACACTTGTCACCGTTCTAAATCTCACGCTACATCGACGTAAAAAGTGCCACTAAGCGGGGTAATATGCCGGTATCCTGAATTTACGTATTACATGCATATTCGTAAGTACCCACCAACAGATCGGCATTCATCATCGATTGTGGTATTAAAGTGTTGGTTAAAAAAGGAGGTGATAATCATATATTCAGATCGGTGATCTTTAATATATATGAAATCCATATTCAGAAGAAGTCCGAATCGGATGCGCAGCTTAAAAAAAACGAGATTGCATGAAGGGGGGGCGCCGAAAAGCACAAATGCGGATGCCGTGGGGTAATCCCGATGATCCCGGAGGGGCGCTACCAAGATCGTTACCCCCGAGTTGGACTGGGAAGCGAGAACGAGAAATGAAGAAATTAGGAGAAAGGGAAAAAGGAGGGGTACCCCGATCTCAATACTTTCCCATCTTCACATCATCATCCTGTCCCCGACAGAAATAACAACGTAGGAAGAAGAAGAAAAGGCTAATAATAACTGACTAAACTAGACAGTCTCTTATCACGAGAGACACAAGACTTCAAAAGTCCCATATACTAAACCAGAATACCTACCAAACGCGGAAAAGCGATGGCATTCGAGAGTAAGTTAGCTTTCTTCTCTCTCTCTCTCCTAGACGCACAATGTAGTAGGCTATCTAGATTTTTTGGACGAATTTAGCTCCAGTCAGGCTGAACTGGAAGCGAAATGAAACCGGAATCTAAGACAGAAGTTTGGTAACATCGCGCAGGACTCGTCCGGTTCATCCCGCGTCGGGAAGCTGCCCAACCGCTTATCGGGCAGCCCGTGGACGGCAACATCGACGTAGGCAAGGCCGTGTACGCTGGCGAGGCTGTGGAGGTCCGAGTCTTTAGCGGAGCCTCTGTCCTGAACCCCGGATCGCCGACCGATAAGATCGAGGTCATCAGCCGCATCTTGTCGCCGGTGTCAGCCGAAGAGGTCGGCACTATCCGATGCATTGGCCTCAACGTCAGTCTCTCCCGTTCTCTCTTGTTCCTTACAGCATCGTATGTTTCTAGAAAAGGGGAAGACGACAAGCTAATAGGGATGTGCAGTATGCAAATCATGCCAAGGAAGCAAATAGTCAGTATACTTCCGTCTTGACCTCCTGTCCCGCGCGACCTTTACACCCCCGAGGAACCCGTGCCAATAGGCGGCCTCGAGCTCCAAGGCGCCACAACCTACCTGTCATTTCTCAGCTCGTCGAAGGATGAAACTCTGTGCTGATCCAAAATCTGCAGTGGCGCTCCCTGATATACCCATGATGTTCATGTAAGCTTCGCACGTCCTGCAATATAAACACTAACGCACCATGCGCCTAGACGGCAACTAAGGCAGTGTCTGACATGCATGCACCAGGAAGCCGGCTACGGCACTAGCAGATCCCTGGCCGCAACCCACCATCATCCCGAAGCACACTCTGAAGGATGACTGTGCCGACTACGAGGCCGAGCTTGCCATCGTGATCGGGAAGCCGTGCAAAAATGTGAGCGAGGCAGAAGCCCTGGACTATGTCCTAGGTTACACTGCCGCAAACGACGTGTCAAGCAGAGCCTCGCAGATTGCCCAGAGTCAGGCATGCTACTCCAAGGGTTTCGATGGATCCTGTCCCCTAGGCCCCGTCCTCGTCTCGGCGGCGGTTATGCCTGATCCTAGCGCTTTCACCATTCGCGGCTTGAAGAACGGGGAGGTGATGCAGGACTCCGCTTTGAGGTGAGTCACTATGAAAGAAATTTTTGAGAATCAAAATTAAAAAGGCTGGGGAGCTGTGGACCAAAGATTTGTGCGAAGAGAAAAAGGGAAGGTTAGCTAATTTGATTACCTAGTGACATGATATTCAACTGCGCAAAGCTTGTGAGCTTCCTATCGCAGGGCACCACGCTCCCTCCAGGAACGGTCATCGTTACTGGAACGCCCGCCGGTGTAGGCTTCGGGAAGAAACCTCCAGCTTATCTTCATGACAAGGACGAATTTGTCGTGGAATTGCTCCCGCATGTCGGAAGCTTACATTCGGTATTTGAGGAGGAAAAATAGCGGTCTGGATGTCGGCTGCCATTGACTTACAGGGGTACGGATAGGAATGGCTTGAGAAATATAATAAAAATTAAATAAAAGTCCGCATCATGATATCGTTGGGCCATGAGGCCCATGCAAAGCATAGATACGACGCGCAGACAATTTTGCCCGACTCAGATGAGGGTGGGCGGTAAATTTTATTTGGCACATCGGAAATTATCGATGCATGTATTTCGGGCTTCACCGGCTTCGCCTCAGCCTCGCGAGGCAAAGCAAACACTCCGAGTACGGAGCCGCGTTGAATCCAAATGCAGCAGTTGGCAACTTGAATAAATTTTCGGTTCTGTGCCGCACAGAAATTGCGCGCCGAACATCGGCAATAGTATATGGCGCTCGGTCGTGTGCACCGAAGTGGCCTACTGACTGGCCAAAACTCATTCGATGCTTGTGAAAGCGTAGCCTACTACTTACGTAGCATTACTAAGATTTGAACGTCGAATCTAAGCCTGACAGGGTTCATATGCAATGAAACCTCCGGGAGAGCGGGTTTGACTTGCCGTATGCAAAGAGAACCGCGAAACCGCGAAATGGCGAAACGATATTGACTTCGAGAAGGGCCAAAGAGCGGCATCCGTCAATTTCGGTCTTAGACAAGCATCGCGATGCATACACCACCATGAGGGATATATACTAGTCGATACCCCAATGCATATCACCTCTGTGCCCTTACGTCCTGCATGACACCCTCAAGTCACCGACCAGTCTAACAAATCGGTCCCTTAACGTCGTGCAACAGATCCAAAGCCTTCGTTCATTGGCCAGCGAGGATTTTCTGGAATATGCGGAAATATGGCTGATATCCAAATGGTCAGGAATTTTCATCAAGCTAATGAGACTTGACTTTTACATCGACTTTTTTCTCTCCTTTTTGTAGATTCTCGTATGATCTGGTCGCCAAGGGCGCTGAGATGTATTATCTCGTGAGATTCTAGACGGGCGGCACTTTTTATTTAGGAAGTCGGATGCGGATGATTTGATGCGCAGCAGCTTCGCAAATCCGTGACTTGGCATGCCTGCAAAGCCTACATACAGCAGGCGGGCTTGATAGATCGGCCAGTGTCATTGAAGGACTTCTTTAGAAGCCGCATTAGCTGCGAGGCTAAATTAATGAAAGGATACCTGGGTAGATTAGGCGGGTTTTCCTCAAAGTTTAATGACCCCCTATTCATCCATTAACGGAGCAAATCGGGGGAGGGGATGAGGATATCATCCACAGCTTCAACTGCGTAGATAATGACCTCCAACGATGTTTGCTTAGCCCTCATGACCTCCAGCTAGTGCCACAATAAACAGACGTGCCTATCAGAGATGAACACGCAGTCGAGATGCCCAAGGCCGCTTTCCATGATAGTGTTTAGCCTCGAGCGCCCATCCAGATGACGCAAGGTCTTCTCATGAAGGCGTCTCGGACTTGGTTAGGTCGTGTATTGCGAGAATAGCATTCTCGAGACAGCCTATCTCTTTAGACAATGTCTCGTGGACAATGTAGACGCCCAAAAGGCCGTCGAGCTGTGATCCATGAAGCGTCGGCCATCGTAGACTAAGATCTAGGAGCAAGTGGTCCATGTCAAATCAGATTGAACAAGCCGTAAATGAGACAAAGACCCCAAAAGTTTCTGCCACTTTTTTTTTCTCTCTCTTCTGAGACCCCTGAGCAGACCAATGGCGGAGGCTCTACAAGGCCCTGCAAGACGGTCCTATCCGCGGCAAACCGCTGTGGAGCTGGGGCACGTTTTCGCCAAACTGATCCGATATTCCACCGTGATAGCAGTCTTTCGATGATGATGTCACAGTACTGTAGATGCCCATGGAGGGGAAATTGTTAGCGCCGCGTACTGCTTGGCATCGTGGGATAAGTTCATAGGTAGGTAGGGGAGAAGGAGACGGGGCCGAGTATTCTAGAATACCTATTTCGGGTTAGGAGACAGGATGTTGTTACACTCGAGTCGTCTTTAATTCCAATATCCTAGCCCATACTCGATCGTTTATTCGATGGTGGCCAATGGTTTGGAATAATGTAAGACGTATGGTGGCAAGATCCTTCGAGGCCATTCGTAAGACAAACACGGAATCATTGGTGACATCTCCGATCTTCTGGAGAGAATATGCTCGAAGCCTCGAAGATGCCACCCCCTGACAATAACTACACCAAAGGACTAGAATCAAATTCCGGAGGAGAAAGGCTCTAGGAAGTCTTTTATATTGCCAAATTTAGACAGTAATCAGATGGCTAGCATCTGAGTTGGCATGGGAGTAACTAACCTACCTGTGTAGTATTTGGCGTATGCCATTATGTTAAAATTTCAACCTGGAGCCCAAGGTTGGTGAAAACTCATACTTGGCGCCTCTGGCGTCTAACTGCGATCACAATGGAGGCAACTGGTGGGACCTTTCAAGATCGGTCGCTCGGAAGACCAAAAAAAAACACACAATTGGGCATGAGCTTAATTGTTGGTCCTGCAGCTTTTCTCGGCAATCTCGCTAGCGATGAAATTTTCACTTGCCTAGATAGGCTGTCGTATTTAGGTTGAAGCTGATGGAAGGTCGTTATGTACCTAGGCGTGATGTTGCATGGACAGAGCGGATTGGTTAGGCCGATGAAGCAAGATGCCTCAAAATATGCCAGCCGCACAGCCGAGCCTATAGCAATGGACCGGCACGTAGTCAGCTATGAAGAGAGCCCAGGGAGAAAGAAAAACGTTCTCAGGGGTGTCGAATCCATCCCACGAGCCTAAATTGATCTCAACTGTGCTCGCCTATTTGCAAATGTCTCATACGCCAATGGCGGTAAGCAAGAGATTTAACCGATTACATAATTTATTCTGCCAATGGCGCGACAAGGGGGGGACAGCTGAGAATGAGAAGATGAATGGCCACAGAAGAATATCGACTGAGCAGGACCTAATGTAAGCGGATCGACGTGCAATTACATGCATTCTCATGCGCATCGTGCATGTGTATGTAAGTGCGACGTTGATGAAAACGTGGAGAGGAAGATAAACGATATCGAAATCTGCAATAATGGTCCAGGGAATATCGTCAATGGCGTTATCTTTCGAGGGGGGGAGGGGTGGGAGGATTCGTAAGTAGGAGCCGGAGGTCTGTCGGTGAATGTATAATGTAGAAATCTATATGGTGTAATAAAGAAGTATGTAAAAGGTAGATGTAGGTATGTAATAAGACTATGAGGGTTTTTTATTTTTATTTTTATCTTAATACATACCTAGGTCTAGTAAACTTACACTAAGTAGGTAAGTCAGGTATTATCCTAGTATCTTAGTATGATCCATGGATCCCATATCTTAATATTCCACCAGGGCAATAATCCCAGTTTCCCTATGTCATTGCCTCTTTCCCCCATGGAGAACGGGCTCACACAGCTGACCCATTCCAGCGGGCTGAGCCTGAGGCGCGCGGGGCGCCCCGGGGCGGTACCTTCTGGCTGGGGTTTTAGGTTATGCATCTTTCCGTCGTATGGGATATACTAAGTATTATCTAACAGCCTGGTGAGTATGTAAGTACTTATACCTAAGAGATGGTGTATCTCTATACCCACTGTTACTTTTAGGTACTATGTACACTACATGAATATTCTTCATCCTTATTACAATGCTTACATGTGCACCGGTATACCTCATATAAAACAATTAATGGATTGTACAACATCGCACGAGCCTTGTTGAATGCTTGATACTTGTTAATGTTCCTTTGGGCTCTAACCTTCTCGCTCACATAACACAATCACATGCAATGAATCGTAATCACTTCGACAAAGAGGGAAAAAAAGAAGAAAAAGACGTCGTCAACAGTAAGTCTGGACTTGTAATCATGATCAGCACGCCCCCTCTTGTATGTGATTCAGGCTTCTCGGCATCCCTTTATCGTCATTATTCTCGTTCACCGCCCTTGGGATGACATTGTCATTCATGAGTCTCCTGATTTGGTTGTGTTGGATGAAGCCCACTGATTGGATGTTGCTCCATTACCAAAGCGCTAACCGTGACGACGACCATCATAGCGTCCACGGCAGTAAGTCTTCTTTTCTAGCCGGAGGAGTGGATTCGGCTCGCCGGCTGCGCTCACTTTTGCCCATCATGATCAGGATCAGTATGTACTCGCGGCGCGTTGAGGGCTGAGCCTCTGCATATGCAGCAAGGCGAGACTTGGAGATGTGAGAGAACTTCCGTGCTTGCTCAAGTGCTTACACCCAGTGCTTATTTTACTCTCTGTTCCCATACGGACCACCACTTCTCCTTCGAGGTAGTATATCTCCCAATTCGATTATAGCCTAGCCCATTACGTAGGTACGACTTACCTATTTGGGGGCCTATCGCGACTTTCCAAGGTGTGGAGGGGGGGCAAAGGAGGGGGAGGGGATGAATAACCCGTTTTGCCCATTCGGACAAGACAAGGAGTTGATTGGATGCCGCCGAGATGGGATTCGAGCACTAAACAATTACAATGCTGGCTTGCGGTAGTTTGTGTGTACAAGTACTTGTACATATGATCACCGCCCGCTCCTTAGCAGATGAATGTGTCTGGATGGTGAGCCAGGACCTCTCCTATGAGATATGTCATGTACGGAGCGCCGTCTATGGTTATTATGAGTCGCATCCGACGGTGTAGAGGTTCATCCCCCGCTTACTATCCTCCACGTCCCGAACAAAGTGGGTTTACGAACGTTGGCGTAGCAAGACAGATGGAACGGCACGAATGAATACAACGTTGACTTTGGCACCGAGACTAGCACAATCGCGATCCCTTGGCCTCGTCGATGTGGGTATTGTCAATCCCGTTGCTCGACTCTGCACACGAAAAAAAGCCGAGATCCAAAAACTTGAATCCACACTGACGATGATCTTCAGGACAAACGGGCAAGATTGATCGGCAGCATCAATATCGCATGCAACCATGAAGCAAAGCCCACTACCAAAACGTATTTCACCGTTGCACGGTGGCGGCGACGAGGCGCCTGCTGGGCTGCTGGGTAGGTATGTACGCACGTATGTATTCCAAGAGGTAACGCATCATGGTGAAGTATGAATGCCGATGGAACCGAGGGGCCAAGCCACCACCACCAAAAGGACCCCAGAAGAACAGAAGGGCGATTGACGTAGATACTCCAAGGTAGGGCTTACCATCATCTGCACTAGAGCGGCACCATTAACCCAAACTCGGTTTCACTACCCACGTGCTCTGCTCACCTCGCATCGTCTACATGGTGAGATTGCGAAATCCTTACGAAGCGCGCGCACGGGATAAGATAAGCGTGAGGTACCATACCGAAGTTCGGACGCGTCGGCCCGCATCGATAGTCGTTGATGTTGTTGGAACGAAGGTCACGATATTGATGATATGAGAATTGGAGTAGTTGCTATACCTACCAACTTGGTATCAACGTATCCCACGTATGTATGTATGTATGTATGTATGTATGTACGTACGTGTGTCGGGATGACGTTCGTGAGTGTGATCCCAGCTAGTCGGTGATTTCTTTGTGTTCACGAAACGAGGGGGCTCCCGACTGGGGCTCCCCAAGGGACTTCGAGGCTCCATCCACGATGGGACTCTCTCAAGTTGTGGTCTGTGGTCCCGTTGATTGTGACTCAGGAACAGCTGGCTCTCTCCTCAATGGCCGCTTACTGCCAACTTTGTATGCAAACAGCAAATCACTTAACTAATCAATCGCCAAGTGCAGCTTCTCGGGTTGCCTTGTGGCCGTCTTAATCACCTCCAATTGGGCCGTGCATCGATGCTGAGCCCACAGGTACAGGTGATATACCTAATAGAGACTCAGCTAGCTAGGATCTGCTGCGAGGACTTGCAGGCTGTCCTGTCATATCAAGATTCCAGCACTTTGAGGGAGAGCACGTATCATGTGTAGTTAAGAAGAGGCACGCGAAATGCATTTCAACAAAAGCGCTTATCTCACTTATGACCTGTATACTACTCCTTGACGAACGGCCTGGCTCTTTTAAAGCAACTACACACTAGCGCCAAGAGCAATAACCCTATGCATGCAGTCATCCCTTCAGTGTAGCATACACAACTAGATTTGGAAAATGTATACCCTTGTGTTAATATGGTAGGTAGGTAGATAACTGCTTCTTCAGTCCGAGATCATACCATCACGTCTTATGGATCATCTTCGGGATACATCTCTGTCGTGTTGTACAAACAGGCTATAAGATACGCACAAGCTAAGAATAGAATCAGGAATAAATGTGAATATCTAGTTAATATAGAAAACTTCGTCCGTGCTCCAAGACGTTATCGAACCGGACCCGTAGAGCTGGGCTAGGCTCCCGAAGCTAAGACCCTACATGCGATCCTCTTTGCTCGTATCGGTATTCGAATGTCGAAGGCGTCATGCATGGCTTTCTCGATCCCTTCTTTTCATTTCGCCGGTTTCCATAGCCTCGCTTCTATTTTCTGTTTCTTCTCTTCTTTTCCTTTTTTTCTTTTTTTGGCTTCCGTACATACGCTAGAACTGCCGTCGGCGCTCGCCTCCGTGAACTCTGGTTGTCCTCATTTCCCCTCTACCCAATCCCCTCACGAACTTGCGTTCCACGGACATATTGATAAGGTACCTTGCAGGACATAAGGCTACAATAGGAACATGTAAATTGACATGTCAGTTGGTGACCTAGCTCTGCAAGTCTCTCACCTTACGTGCAGAAACTACCTCTTAGGGTTTATATGAAAAATAGGCGTGTAAGAGCCGCATCGGGTTAGTTATCGCTGGTTCGTTTATAACATCGATGGCACCATCCGGCCTAATCCAACGATAGACACATATTCATGTATGGCATGTATGTATGTATCCTTTATAGTCTCATGACATCTCTGATAGTCAAAGGGATGCAGAAGTTGTTGACCAGTAGATAATGGGGAAAGATATTGGCCATCAAGGTATAAAAGTAAGAAGTAGGTAATAATAAATGCCGTACCTAGGTAGTAGAGTCAAGGCTTACATGCTGCGATACATACATAGTGATCTGTTTGCGACATAAATTGCAGTCAGCAAAAAAATTCCGTTCCTCTAATAATTCCCAGGCCCCTCGTGACCCTAAATCATGCCACACCGCTGGATGCAACGGTATCTAGGTACCCATATTCTAATCCCTCTTAGCCCTCTTTTTTATTTTTATAATTTTCAATATTTTTTTAATTTTTTTTTTCTCTTGAACCCCCCTTTTGTCTATCATCACTTCCCCTCTTTTAGTGAGGTTATGTAAAACCCACACATATGGGATGTCATCTTAGGCTACCTTTAACAAGATTGGGCAGCTTTTTTTTCTCTTATAGCCTGCCTACAATGGTAAAGTATGAACTATCTAATTTATCGATTTTGTATTTTTAGCTTCATATAATTTTTTTTCTTCCTTTTTCTTTTCTTCTTTTCCTTCTTTCGTAGATCGCCTACCCCTGACCCTACCCCCCCCCGGGCTCTACGGCATGACTGTTGAGTGGATGGCCTTGTTCATATCTTCCATCATCGAGGGAAAATAAAATGTTCGACTTCCACTCTACCAAGTCGTCCATGATGGGCACATATATAAAGTTGGTCCCATCCCAACCTAAATAACCCACCCTCTCCGAGAGATCAACAGTCTCACGGGCTCTACCGACATTATTCATTTAAAGGACTTATTTCCCACCTCATATTTCTAGGCTATCCTATTCACAACTCAAAAAGACTATCACTGCTTTACAACTCTACTCACTTCCACTCATACCATCCTACTTCTTCATAGCCAGACATACAACTACATATCTTCCATCCCAGATAGGACTCATCTCTATAAAGGTGACGCGCCTCCTTATTAATTAAGACACGCATCACCAAGACACACTTAAGCACAGCCTACCTAAACCCTTTTCGGTCTCCTGTCCGTCACCATGTGCGTCAAGGAGGATCAACCTCTCGTCGACCAGTGCTGCACATTCTGCTGCAAGGCAGTCGACTTCGGCACTCACGATTACTGCGGTAACAACTATGCCTGCCCACGGTGTCCCGATTAAGGGGCCCTTACCCTTCTCTCGGATGCAAGCCATGGGGGAGCCACCAGAAAAACTCACGAACACCGCCTAAGTGGTTCACCTTCGGCTACTGTCTTCTCTCCTCCAGATCCTCTCATATCAATCTTCTCCATGTCCCCCCAAAAAGAAAACGACCTTACCTCGCCAAACCCACGACGGCATCCTTGATGCAAAACTCTTTTCCGCTTGTGTTCTTTCACTTCGGCAGCACTCCTTGTAGTCGAGTTGTGTAGGGCCGCGGAGAAGAAAACCCGCTACGAAGGAAAAAACACCCACGAAGAAAAACGAAACCCCCTTTATCCCGGCATCTCAGACAAAGGTTGCCGCGCGGAAGACTCGGTCACTTACTGACTCACACCTACTCTACTGTCATTACAGAGTACCAATAACCTACCTACACCTTGGGGGGACTGCCCACCCCGCATGCAAGGCTGACGACGGGGACGAACGCATTGTGTTTGTGTGTGTTACAACCTTGCCTCGGGAAATCCCATTACGTCCCAGGAACATTGTTAATGGATGTCCTGGGGCTGGGAGGGGCGAGCAAGAAGAGAGAAGAGGAGCCTGCGTTGGTTGTATCACGTAGGCTGCATGCTGCAAACTGCACTGCAACTCTTCGTTACCACACGTTCGCTTCCCCTCCCTCTCTTCCCACGCACCTTGTTCGTTACGGCTCACCTTCGACTATCAAATGTACCCTGATTAACAATCCCTCCTGTATCACTCTCGTTGCATAGCCATGGATTTGCGTTAATTGCTTTTTCTTTTTCTTTTTTCTCTCTCTTTCCCTTACGCATACTGATTTGGATCTTCCTTCTCTACTGTTGGCTTGGACCAGTCAGGCCCCTGGGACACGAACTGGAGTTCATATGGAGCAGCGCGCAAGGATTACGGGTACTGGTATTTGTTTTACATCACGTTACGGGCGCTGCCATGAGCAAGGAACTAAACATCATATTGGGGCGCTCTGGGTCTAAGGTTGCTTTTTTTTTTCTCTTCTTTCTTTCTTAGGTACGGTGTTACTTGTCGAGGTCTTCGGGTCCCTTTTTTTTTTCTTCCTCCCCGTTCCCCCACCATTTCTTTTTCCCAACTCTCCAATGTCCCCGGAAAAGTTGGCTTGGCTGGCTTGTTAGAGCAAAACAAAAAGACTCCACATGCTAGACTATAGCGCCGGGCGGGCCCGCAGACATCTCGGGATTTCCCATTACTGCTATGGATGCTCCTTAGTCAGGATTACAGGATCGCGGCGGTATATAACCCCCTGACTGGATAAGCGAGGTAAAATCAGAGACCGACAGCTGCGAGCTGGAGAAAAGCATTCCCAAGAGGAGGAGGAGGGGCGCTGGGAGCCTTGTTTGGGAAGGGCGTAAACCATGGTCTGGGTACTTTGGCGGAAGAATTAGGACTTGCCCGCCAAGGGGGGAGAATCGAACTACCACTCCCACCGGAGTATTCGCACCTAATACGGGATGGGAAAGTTCTAGGAAGGGAAATTGATTTAGTTCGGAGGAGGAAATGAAGATCGGGAACATGTGATTTCCATTTATTTCCTTATATTCGATACCTTGTCACGCGGGCAATTGGGGGATGATGATATTTTTGTGCTTACTCTCGATGATACCAAAAGCATGCTATGAGGACCGAATCAATCAATGAATGCATAAATCATGATGCCTCCTATGATACCCCAGAAAATAAATACCGTCTTCCATGTCTCTAGTGCTGCGTTGCTACTGCTGCCCCTTCCGTAACCTACCCCCCATGCCATGCGATCCAAGCACTGAGAGGATCCCGGTCCGTCTGCACATCAAAGGTCTCGCCCCCCCAAATATAGTTCCTCACGGCCCCCATCGACCATCGGCGCCGCAACACCTTCGGTCCATTCGGCGACCGTAGGGCACGGCAGTGACGGACAAATCCTGTCGGAGCCCATGGTGCCGAGCATGGATCAATCATGATGTTGATGCTGATTATTACTTCTAATATGGGGTCTAGGTCTGACACGCGTCTCGGCTTCGTCGATGACTACTGTTTCCCGAATCCTGCTTACGGGGTTACCCTATATGTGTGTGTAACGTGCTTACGCCACAGCGAAGCTTGCAGCATAGAAGAGGTCATAGCTGTTGAGCAACAAATTTCCCCATGCCCGCATTGTGCTTCCCTCTTCGGGATATGCCTCGCGGCGTTATAATGAGTAACGAGATATAATATCTCGCGATGGACATGGCATTATAGAAAAGCCTAGGCCATGTAGCTCCTTCTCGCATCTGATGATGGTGGTTATACGTATACATTCATCGCCATATATGCACACATACATGAGCGATTAACCCACGAACCGGGAATGATCATGAGAGCAGCATAGCTACAGTAGCTATCCATCACCACCATGGCCCTTTTCCTCGGCATAATGAAACAGAACAAGAAGTCGAGGGCTGCGGGAGCGAAAGACAGGGGTGTGGCTCTACGCACAGCAATCAGTAGATGGGGAAACTAAACAGACGGGTCTGGTCCAAAATGCCATGTAGCTCCGTCAATCCCGGGGAATAAGTGAGTAGCATCGATATGGTACCCTAATGGGGGCCCCCCCTACTGCCACTCACTAGGCCGAACCCGTCACCCATAGACGGCCGAGATCCAATCAACCCGAACACGGAAGGGCGAACCTAACTCGATCGCTGTTAGGTTCGGTGGTGGGGAGGAATATCGAATCATCTATGTGCATTCTGATATCTGATATGCCTTTTCCTCATAGTGACGAAACCCCAAGTCGGGAACCATCGTCATCCAACAAAAGTCTTGGGACGCCCTACAACACGGCAGAGGCGAGGAGCAGAAGGAAGCACGCCGCGTGTTCTTTCGTTATCATGGAGGCACCGGATTCGCCTGCTTCTTCTGCCCTTCCACGGCTATGGCTCCCCTATCAATACTATCATTGCTTCTCTTGCCCTGTTCCGGGGAAGGATTGGCCGGCCCCGACAGACCAGTGGCCTCACACATACATACAGTACATACGTCGGTCCATACGTACCTAGGTAAGGTACCTACATACATTGCTTCTGGCGCGAACGGATTCCAACCAAACCGCGTCCGCATCATCTAGGATGGGGAAAGAGAAATAAGCAAAGCGGGCTTCGAGAATCGCTCCGCCGGCGTGCAGTGATTAGGTAGTCCCAGCCCTGTAGGAAGGGCGCTAGCGGGCGCTCTGCAGGATGCATGGCAGCTAAGCAGGAGAGACTTGGCGATGTCAGGTTGGAAGGGGGCGAGGGTCTTGTTGAGTCTGGTGGAGCACGGACGGACAGGGTGTATGGTCAATGCAGCGTGAATCGTTCCTGTCCTGTCCGGTCCTGCATAGTGGGTTGTAGGAGGGCATAACCTAGGCTGGCTCTTATTCGCTGAGATTGCGTTTTGTTCCTAGCTACCAGCGAACTGGCTGCAAGACCTACTAGTAGGCCACGGCCGCCCGGGCGAACTAGACCCTTGGGGAATGCGATTGACGGTCTGTGCTCCTATACCCTCTCTGCCCGCCTTCTGCCCGTGCGACAAGCGGCAACAACAGGCACGATAGGCATGTATGGAAGTGTTGTGTGTACGTGTTGTAAGTTCTATAGGGCGTAGCCAACCAGGGAGGACCGCCTAGGGTAGCTAGCTAGCTAGCTTAGCTCGCAGCGGTATCGTCAGTCCGCCCAAGTTGGAGGAATCGACGGATCTTGTGGAGCCCAGAAAGATTTCGAATTGGGCATCGCTGCGCTGTGCTGTTGCCTACTACTGCTGTGTAACAAGTAAATCGCCAAGGGTGTGTCCGCGAACTGAGTGGCCGCGAGCTATTAGCCAAATATACTTGCGTGGGTTTATGTGGCATACCTAGGTCAAGATTGCGGAGGACCTCGAAACGACGAGTTGGAAACAATACCTAAACCGGTATACCTTTGGAAAGAGGGGTACATTTTGTTTAACACGCATGGAGGGTCTAGGGCCAGAGAGCCATATTGCTACTTGATGGCCCACTGGGCGCCAGGAGTGAGTTGACGGATATGGCAATATGGAAGGATTAATCAAATAACACCAAGCAAGGTGAACTTCGAAACCGTCTTCTTCGCTATCATCTCGTGGGGAATGGACCGGACGCAGCACGCGAATCGCAACGGTTTCAGGCGGTCGCCGTTGCTTCCTTGCACATCAACTCCAGAGCTAGACCCGAAATTCACCGACCTCACCTTGAGGGGCCAAAGCCCTGTTAGGAAAGCATAGATTCCTGCATGCAGGTCGACAGAGTAGGGAAGACATTACTTAAGCAACACATGCCAAGCGATAGCAGCGCAGATAGCCCAGGGCCCACAGGCATTTCCCAGTGTTTGGATTCTCTGCTGAATGAGTTTCGCTGAATAGGACGGTTACTTTGGGGACGGATTTCCCCATGACCTTGGTGTTCCTTCGATCGTCGATGCAGGCACGTATCTTTTTTGTCTAGCCCAGCATCCATTAATCACATATCACATTTTGATATCTCATCTTCTCTGGGGATCCGACCTAGTGGAGCTGCTCCCCACGACAGTAAATTCGTCTTACGTCGGATACCGCTCATCAGGCCACGCTCGACATAAGAGTACTCTGAATATGACCGGGTTAGGCAGATGATCCTCCTGCAACATCCCTCCTCCAAGCTCCAGGGCGGGCCGAAAAGGTATCACTTCTAAACAATAACAAGAGTCGCCCGTCGCAATATGCATTTCCAAATCTTTGGTACCGTACCGGAGCTTTGCGGTGCATCATTCCTCGATTCAACCACTTTGGCCATGTGACCCCCACTCCCATCCAAGCTTCACTTTCAAGTTT
Source organism: Jackrogersella minutella (assembly GCA_022578535.1). Taxonomy (NCBI): domain Eukaryota; kingdom Fungi; phylum Ascomycota; class Sordariomycetes; order Xylariales; family Hypoxylaceae; genus Jackrogersella; species Jackrogersella minutella. Next base: position 155,858 of record MU388230.1, read on the forward strand.
TAGCTACCGTGCATATGAAGCTTGTCCGGGAATAAATAGAAATTATCTTACAGCTGCAATCCTGGGGTTTTATTGTAGCATATGTCGCGAAATCGTCTGATGATCGCCGCATACGAGGACATTTCGTGACGCTCAAATGATTCTGATTCCAAGCGTTCCAGTTGTCGGCAGATGTCTCGGCACCGAATCAGTAGAGACTTAGGAAGACGGCGGCGATTGACGACTTGTCGTACTTGACGTACTTGCCTTTACCTTTGTCAATCTCGTGGTAACGGTCCCAGAAGCGATTGTAGAGAGGCTCGAGCATCTGCTGCACGTCCTTGGCGAACAGTGACCTGACTTCCCTCTCCATGCTATACGTCTTGTGCCGAGCTACTAGTTCATCAAACGATGCATTGAAGAGTTGGAACTTAGATTTGATATTGTCCTTGTCCTTGCTGCTGAGTCCTTTCAGGATTGATGTGGATTCGGATGAACCCGAAGCGGGTCGTTGGGACCGGTTTGTGTGGATCGCGTCTAACAAGTGCATTGACACATCTCTGCACGTCTCGGTATAGTAAGTCTTCGCCTTCTTGCGCCAGACGTCTAAACTGCTGAGCCTGCCTTCCAGGAGCGGTCTCAAGTCAGAATCCCGGACCATACGTTCGATGATGGTGACACTGTTAGCTAGAAAGACACCCCAAACCGATTTCCCTTTCAGCAATGCCCTCGACTTTTGCTCGAGAGCCGACATCAACGCATCTATCGTATCGATGCAATAGTGCGAAAAGATCTCCTTCCCGTCGGCGCCGATGTCGAATGAGTCCAGACTAGGTATCCCGTCCATACTACTGTTGGCCGCCGCGGCTGACTTCCACCCACCATCGCCTAGCGATATCATGATGCTGGATATTGGTCGAAGGAAGTCAATCATGGTTTGCAAGCGTTGCATCGTCTCTGAGACAACAGGCACCGGAGAGCCATCCGAGGGGAGGACTTGCATCCCCCCCACTCTTCGCTTCGTTTCCTCGAGCAGCTCGGCAAGTGAAAGCTTGGCTGTCTCGCGTACGGGTTTTAGTGCAGCAGCCAGGGTAGTTTTAAGCTCCCCCGTGCGTTCCTCGATATTGTTGGAGAGATTAGACATTATCTCGGTGACCTCATATGCAAGATAACAATCTGTGTTGAGATGGGCCTTGATGTGATTGTTCAGCTCTCGAACTGTTCGAGCCAATTCAGCCAGCGGGGCTTGACAGGTCATTTGAAAAGCCGGGGGCCAGTCCTGTCGCATAAATATATTGCAGATGTTGTCGTATTCGGCAACAAATAAACCTTCCATGGCCTGCGCATACATCCCAATGCCATTGGTACCGGCCCGGTAGATAGCATCAGGACTCTTCTTCTTTGCCGTATTGACACTCGCGTACGCAAGGTTAATCAGAGTCTGTGATAGATATTGCCCTCTCACGTCGGCATAGATTTTGATTAGTGGATTTTCGGACACTGAGTTACCGGACACGTAAGAATTCATTAGACTTAGGCGCGAAATCTTGTCTTGGGTCAAGAGGGGGAATGGCGTATTTTTGGTCGTGTATTGCAGCGGTTCAATCGAGCGCGGCGTCTCCGCTCGCAGCATCTTGTCGAACGAGTTTTCCAGTTGGGTATTGCCAGTTTTGATTAAGCGTTGGAGGTCACTCATGGTTTGCTGATTCGCACGGAGGTTCGAACTCTTCATGTTCTCTAGCGCTTTATTCAACCTCTTGATCGAGTTTAGGTAGTTGGACAGCCCGGCCTTTTCGGGGCCCTGACGAATAATAGCTTCCTCATCGTTCTTTGAATCGGCAGGTTGGCGAAGGCGTTCGATAGCTGCGATGACAGCGTCGATGTCTAAAGGAAGAGTTAAGAGATTAGCAAAAAGGGGGTTATAAATTATGGGATAGGAAAAGAAAGGAAAGAATATGGATAGTAGACAATGGTGGTTGGTTAGGTAAAGATGACTGGGAACTCACTGTTCCCCAGGGTTTGAAGCTTCTTCGTCTCGCCAGTGATGGGACCTGATACATCTCTGACACTCTTCCCAGTAGCTTCCAATCTTCCCAGACATGCTTGGATCTTCTTCGTTAATTGAGTTGTCTTTTCCAGTCTCGAGTTGAGTACGTCGACTTCGGCACGAGCTTCTTCGTCGGCGGCATGACGGCCATTTGAGAGTCCTACCGCCATGATCCTATTTTTTTATTCTTCTTTCCAATTTTTCTTATTTTTCCAGTCTTCCTCTCTTACTATCTCCCACTTCCTACTTTCCCGGAAGCAACCTCGGCGTAGGGTCTTAGTTCGAATGCGAAAGGCGAAAGAAAAACAACAATTTAATATTTTAAAAAAACAAAAGATGTGGTAATTGTGTGAAATATTGATGTTGAGTTTAGGTTTAATGGTTGTCGCCGCAGGAGTGATGGAGTATGGACGGATGACTTTCGTTAAGATGACGGCACTGGACAAATGAGTGTACATACATACCTTCTTCGGTTGGTTCCGCTGCTGCGCTTAGGCCTTTTGAAATTACGCACCTGCCTACTGATAACGCTTCACCGGTAAGTCTGTCACACCAATCATTGATTCTCAACGCAACTGCTTCGTTCACCGAAATGCATGAAACACATTAAAGTTACTTTACAATTTAGGTAATCGCAAGTTGATAAATTTAAAAATGACAACTCGGGCAATGGCCTCGGGAAACTCATACAATCCGGTTTAGTACACAACGTTTATTTTAGTAGTCTAGCTTCCATGTTTCTGAACACCTACGAAGGTACCTAATTCTATGATTCCATGTCTTCTATAATATACTCATTAGCCTGACATTCGTTATTTCTTAAAAAAATACTATAGCAAGGATCCATCATAAGCCTTTTGTAAGTACTAAGATTCATACAAGATTCATATTTTAAGGAGACTTTCATGAGGAATTATTGATAAAGAACAAAGGCGTAAAGCTTATCATGCTTAGACTTGATCTAAGTATACCGGAGATAATCGGTCTAGATGACTTCCCAGGTTGTCAATAACTTAATTAATATGGGTACCTGCAACCACTTAAAACGCGTCACGCGAAAAACGCGGTCAGAGAGACGCGATATGGATTTTTTGATTCCCCTCTAACCTTGTACCCCCTTTCCCAAACAATTAATTCAACCCAAGTCGAAAAAGAAACCTCCCCCACTTTGTATCCTATCCTTCGATATCTAGCCCGCGGCAACCTTTGAACCCTCCGAGGATCATATTGCCTCACGAACTTCTGTGACGATAATCTTGATTTCATAGAAACGAACAAAATTACGATTACGAAGAAAACAGTTGAAGCATCATGGACAGTTTGATGCTTCGAGATGAGGCGGCCAAGGAGCGCATTCGCTTGGCCGAGGAGTTCCTCGACCCTCGTGAGTTCGCTAGTAGCTATGTAAATGGTGGCAGCATAGTATTTATTTACTAATAATTGTTTTCGTGGATAGATGATCCACGCGCGAGGAGCTACCGATCCGATATCATAGTAATGATTAACAAGAATGAAAGGCGCTTGGTAGTCAACATAGACCACGTTCGCGATCACAATACCGAACTTGCAGACGGTCTACTATTCGACCCATTCGATTATACCCTAGCCTTCAATCATGCGCTCAAGGAAATCGTAAAAACTATCCCAAAAGTACGACAAGATCAGATCGATCAAGATACTTTATACTACTGCGCTTGGGCAGGAAGTTTCGGTCTCAATGCTTGCAATCCTAGGACCTTATCCTCAAACCACCTGAACCACATGGTGTCGATCGAAGGTATCGTCACAAGATGCTCGCTAATCAGACCAAAAGTCGTCAAGAGCGTACACTATAACGAGAAGAAGAACATTTTCCACTTCCGCGAATATCGCGACCAGACCATGACTAATGGGGTAACAACATCAAGTGTCTACCCTCAGGAGGACGAGGAAGGTAACCCTCTTCTTACAGAGTACGGATTCTGCACGTATAGAGATCACCAGACCATCTCAATACAAGAAATGCCCGAAAGAGCCCCGGCCGGTCAACTCCCCCGTGGCGTGGATGTTATTCTAGATGACGATCTGGTCGACAAAGTAAAACCTGGTGACAGAGTCCAACTTGTCGGCATCTTCCGAACACTTGGAAATCGAAACACAAATCATAATAGCGCTCTCTTCAAGACCATACTCCTAGCGAATAACGTTGTCCTTCTCTCCTCAAAGGCAAGCGGGGGCATAGTGGCGGCTGACCCTACCGATACCGATATTCGCAATTTCAACAAAGTAGCCAAGAAGAAGAATCTCTTCGAACTTTTATCACAGTCACTGGCTCCTAGTATCTACGGCCATGACTATATCAAGAAGGCGATCCTGCTCATGCTACTGGGCGGTATGGAGAAGAATCTGGAGAACGGCACGCATCTGAGAGGAGACATCAACATTCTTATGGTTGGTGACCCTTCAACGGCCAAGTCTCAACTCCTGCGCTTCGTGCTCAACACTGCACCCTTGGCTATTGCTACCACTGGTCGTGGTTCTTCGGGCGTGGGTCTAACAGCTGCTGTTACAACGGACAAGGAGACTGGCGAGAGAAGACTCGAAGCAGGTGCTATGGTGATGGCAGACAGAGGAGTTGTCTGCATCGACGAATTTGACAAGATGTCGGACATCGACCGAGTTGCTATCCATGAAGTTATGGAACAGCAGACCGTCACTATCGCCAAGGCAGGTATCCATACGTCGCTCAATGCCCGATGCAGTGTCATCGCGGCTGCCAACCCTATCTTTGGTCAATACGACACGCACAAAGATCCTCACAAGAACATTGCCCTTCCAGATTCCCTACTGTCACGTTTCGATCTCCTGTTCGTCGTCACGGATGATATCGAGGACACTCGAGATCGCCAGGTCTCCGAGCACGTCTTACGCATGCATCGTTACAGACAACCCGGCACCGACGAAGGTGCACCAGTTCGCGAGAACGGCCAACAGGCCCTTAGTGTTGCACTGCAAAGCCAGGACACTACTCAGAAGACCACCGACGTGTACGAAAAATACGACGCAATGCTGCATGCGGGTGTTACCTTGACCTCCGGCCGTGGCGCCAACAAACGAAAGGAAGTCCTCAGTATCCCATTCATGAAGAAGTACATACAATATGCGAAGGGAAGAGTCAAGCCCGTGTTAACCCAGGACGCATCGGACCGTATCGCGGAGATCTATGTCGGCCTACGCAACGACGAGATGGAGGGTAACCAAAGGAGGACATCTCCCCTAACGGTCCGTACCTTAGAAACCCTCATCCGTCTGGCGACCGCCCACGCCAAGTCGCGGCTGTCGAACCGAGTCGAAGAACGGGACACGGTAGCGGCCGAGGCCATCCTCCGCTTCGCCTTGTTCAAGGAGGTCGTCGAGGATGAATCGAAACGGAAGCGGAGACGTACCCAGCGGCTCGAGTCGGACTCGTCGAGCGAGGATAGCGACGACGACAACGAGGGCCGGGGCGACAGCACCTACAGGGGATCGACGGCTCGCGGTAGGACCGCCCCGTCGACCCGAACGACCGCTCGCGCCCAGCCGTCGACCAACGGCAGCAGCAGCCGCCGCGCGAACGGCACCAACGGGACCAGCAACCGCACCCCGGCACGCTCCCCCGAGCTAGGAAACGACGACGACGACGAAGACGGCATCTACAACGCGACGCCTCGGCGCACGAACCGGACCGCGGGCGCGTCCTCGTCCAACAACGCGCCCGCACCGTCGCAGCTCTCCTTCGCGTCCTCGGTGCCCGCGTCGCAGCTCGAGACCCAGGACGAGGCGACGCAGGAGGACGCGAGCCTGGCGTCCGGCGCGGCCGCGCTCAACATCGACACCCCGATCTCGCCGGAGCGGCTGGCGGCCTTCCGCGCCACGCTCGGGCAGCTGCTCAACACGGACCTGTTCGACGACGACTCCGCGGGCGTGGCCGAGGTCATCGACGCCGTCAACCGCCGCTTGGGCGGCCGCGGGCACCCGTTCTCCCGCGACGAGGCCGTCAAGGCGCTTAAGAAGATGGATGACGCTAACCAGATCATGTAAGTGACTTCCCCGTGCTAGAGGAAAGCGACGGGAACATTTCTTGGAATGTTGATGCTGATATGATCACAGGTACACGGACGGTAACTTGGTGTATAAGATCTAGAGAGTGGGTGATTGGGTTACGATGACTATGGCAGATGATGATCGATCCATGAGGAGTAGACAATGGTCAACGGCGTTCTTCCCTGGGAGTTGCGTGCTTGGTTTGGTATCTTGGCATTGTTGGGCCTTTTGTTGGGGCGGTTAGCAGATTAGGTACTAATATGATGATGAGCCATGTTGTCAACAGACGTCGATGTGGAATTTATTGCTGAACTTCGAAGAAGAAAGGCACCTAGGCGTTGTGTGTACCATGAATCATGATAGTGTCTTTTGCAATGGCATGCAGAAATTGGCCCACGGTTCCTTGAAACAGTCTTGAGATGTATGTACCTAGCCTACTACATTGGAGTTGATGCCTACCTAATTCTATATTGATATGGTTCTTAGCTGATCGCCACTGGCCCATACTACGACAGAAACGAGCATTGTAAACGCAATCCAGGTAAACAGACATCACGAATACGCGTCAAGTAGGCGAACAAGAGCATCCCCGAAACAACCAAAGCCATACAAATCCCACAAGTTCCCTAAATCAGCACTCGTGGACTCGAAACGCAGTCTCCATAGATGATCAATCAATTAGCACAGCCAACTCAGCATTCATGTGATGTACAGACTCTAGTCCTGCGATTTAGAACATCCATATCGATTGCAAAAAAAAAAAAAAAAAAAAAGACTATAGGTATTGCGATACGACGGACTCCCGAGCCATTCTGCCTTATATAGGCCATGGCGACTATTAGCACTCCTAATCAACTTGAGACATTCCGTTTCGCGCCCCGTTGCACTGATGCGTGCCCAACCCCCTTATGCAAGTACAGGTCGAATTAAATAAAGTTCAAAGTCTCCAGCAACGCATTATCGGTATGTTACGCTCGACTAATGCGTCTTATTACCACCCGTTTCCTAAGATATAGACCGGTCGAGGTATTAGGAAGCCTCGTCACCGTCCATCTTCGCGATCCACTTAGCCATCGTTCCATATTTCTCCTCGAAGGTCTTCTGGAACTTCTCGCAGTTAGTCCACATCGCTGAGCCTTGCTTGTGGTAAGTGAAACAATTAGCGAATATCTGGCGGATGTCGATCAGGAACTCCTGCTCGCTGTTGTATTCTCGGCGATCCATCTTGGCCTTGACCGTGCTCAAATCCATAGGGATCTTGACCTTGTCCAAATAATCCGGCACCCCATCCTCGACAGGTCTGACGGGCTCGCGGAAGGGGCCGACTAGTCGTGTCCAGAAGCCTATCATTATCGTGTCAGTATTATGAAATGACAGGCAAGGAATAGATGTCACAGCGGAAATAGGGGCATAGTCAACATAACACTTACCAGGGCCAGACAGCATCCTAGTGAGCAAGTCAGCACAAAAGTTCAGCTTTTGATCTGATGAGTATTGATGGTCGTCCGCGTGGCTAAGGCTAGATCGCTTAGCCTTGATTGGCTTCGGCGGGGGAAGAGAGGCTCTCGAGGCGGTCTTCTTTGGACCAGGCTTTCGCTCAATCTGGTTTGGTCGAATTGGCATGACATCGGAATGCCGATGTTTCTGCACCTTGTGGTGAGAATCAGGGTCACTCTCCTCGGCTTCAAGATAGTGTACATTCTTGCGCTGGGCCTGGCCGGTGGGAGATGGAAGAGGATTGACTTGTATGACAGGCGAAGAGTTGAGGTGGCTCATGGCGATAACAAGCTCACTCAGGACTTCTTGTGGGAGTGATTTAGTGAATTCCTGACGCGATTCAGATGATCTGATGTATTCTGCAGCCCAGTTCAGGAGCAGCTTGCGAATAGAGGAACCATCCGGGGCGTCTTTCCAGGCTTGCACGAGGAGAGGTGTCGCTGGGATGTGCTGAGTGACTCGTCTACATTCCGTCATGGCCTCGAGAGCCTCGTCACATAGACCATCAATTCCAAGCTCATGACCAAGCTTCCAAGTAGATATCAGGACTTCATATCCTGGAAGCGAATCCACATCGGTGAAGAGTCGACCGGTGTATAAGAAGTTCTGGACTAGACCGAAGACTTCAGGGGTAGCTTGGGGAAGTTTGACGATGTGCTCGAGCTTGTCGTTCTCAATCTCTTCGGTCTTTTTATCAGCAAAATGGGAACGATATAATGCTGACTTGGCACAGAGAAAATCCTTCTGGATGCCGAAGGGGGTCTCATCCTCGCCGACAAGGATGACGACAAATATGACGTGAGGGGTTCTTCAATTAAATGTTAGTCAAAAAGAAGAAGAAATGGTAATGATTAGATGGAGGTCACTGTCTTACAGCCATGAGAAGCTCACAGGAGCTGCAACACCTACCCCACCAGTCACTACCTCGACCGTCTCTCCAATTTCCGTCGCCATGATTGACACCTAGAGTGCGAAGGGATGTTAGATGTGAGATGAAAAGATGAACAGTTAGGTGGCCTGTGAGAAATGATGTGTGCGCGATGACTCGTATGAAGAAGTAAAAGTAAGATTTAGAGATGTAGTATAAAAGCAGTAGCTTACTATAAACCTCGGTGACGGGTAAGTTGCGTCGATGCTAGACGGTGCCGGGATAGTAAGAGATAAGAAAAAATGAAGAGAATAAACAAATACAGATGTAGGTATTGGACAGAAACTTCGCACCGAATATGGACGCGTGGACTTGACTCCGACTGAATGAGTTTTTTTTAAGTCTCAGTGTGTGTGTGTAACTAATGATCTGGTATTCACCTTGACTTGTTATTATTGTTCACCTCATCAGAAACTCATCAATATGAAAGAGGTGCCAAGCCACGTCCTCATAGCGGCGCTGCTGTCTACCAACCACAACAATCGCGTTGGCTGACCTTGAACGCCCAGTTTCGATAATTTCGAAGGTAGACTTAGATTATGAGAATTGGATTCAGTCGGATATATTTGGTAAATATGATTGAGCGATTCTCAGTGGCATTGTTGAAATCATCGATGAATAATGCGATTTGATGATGGCTCCAGCTGCTGCTTGTTGATGAGTTGTGTGTGTGTGTGTGGTGTGAGAGCAGTGTGAGGTTTCATAGCTTCCCATTGAAAAAAAAAGCGGATGGAAGCTCCATTCAATCCAGTCAGGGGTGACAGGGGTAGGTACTGTATCAATCTCCACAATACTCTAATACCATAAGCATGCACTGATACATAATTGGTCTGTGCGCATACGCCGCCGAGCTTGTATTGTAATGATCTATTATGGTATGCATTCCCCAGATCACCATCACCATTCTAACCGTCAATAATCTTTCAAACTTATTAGCTCAGGCTATCAACTTATTTACATTATGATATTGTGAAGGAAAACCACATTTGAATCATCTCGCTTAACCTTGAGATTATCATAATATATGCATTTCTGGCGCATCGAAATACATGCCTATGTTTGCTTATACGATATGTTTGTACCATCTTTGCAAATTTCTTGAACATTGCTAAGTATATTCATCAGATGGAACCTATGTACCCACCTAGGTAACTTACATATTTGAGAGTACGAATAGAATTTGTCTTCAACGCCTCTAGGGCTGGCACTAAGACTTGCTTCGCCTCGCCACTCCTTATTCGCGTAGAGTAAGATATCTTAGAAGTGCAACGTCAATCATACAAGTCGAGGTTACGCCTTGGGAATTTAGATCACCGCAGAATAACTCATGTTTATAAGCTGAGACTTGGAACGTATAAGGACCTCGACACCTAAGCTACCCGATGCTATTTCTATATAATGCCTAACTGTCCGGATCCTTAAACATCATACCTCTATAACTCACTTTGCGCAGAGGAAACCTTGAATGAGTATAGATTTTAGCAGTAGCTTTGGTTTTAAATCTAGATATATGATGGTAGGTACCACTATGTAACTGTATTTAGAAGATGACTAATTCCGATTAAGTTATCATATTTGATATATCCCCCTCCACACCCTTCCCCTGGACTTTGCATGTCTGCTACGTGGATCCTGCCTCCTGCCTCTATCTAGCCTACCTAGGAGCCACTTCGTGATAGTAGTAGTCATAAGCCATATCGAGGGAGCCAGTACCGACTTAGAGTCCTTGTTACCAAACAAGAAATACACAGCTCAAACCATATCCATTCCTCCGGATACGATCATAGGCGCGCCTATGTCCCCCCTAGAACTAAGGTATATCAAGCCGTATATCGTGCGACCAGCCACACGCCGACCAATAACAGCCAGCGCTCCAGCCGTGGCAAGTACACCCATACGTCCGCGTCATATCTCCACGTTAAAGCCTATACCTACCCAGTCCTATCGTCGTAACGAACAACAAGAAACCCCGAAACCCAAAAGAAAACTAGTTTCTTTGCCTATTTCCCCGGACCCCCCTTAAGGCATTTCAGATCATGAGATTGCGGGTCCGGGCTACCGTGGGACGCGAACACTACCGAAAAGGATCGGATGTTGCACAAGTGAGCTATCACTTTGCCCTCTGGCGGTTTGCGAAACACCGCGGGGGAGGCATCGGGAAAAGGGAGGACCGAATGTCGACGGCGCATCCCGATTACCTGAGAGAATGTAACGGCCGTACCATGAGTAGCACCGAGCGAGTCGCTTCTTAATTAAGCACTTGCAGGTTGCATACCTACCGCACTATATGTGCCTGGGATATCAGTGCCTACTAGATAAGCTTTAAGGAGAAATCCCACTTCGGGGAAGAGCTTACTACACAGTAGATATGAAGCCAAGAGACTATCGCGACGCCTCGATCTATGATGCGACCAGATCGACCCACGAATATACGCAGATCCCGAAGTGTCTTGTCCATACCCCGTTGAGGGAGATCCGCTTTAATGCGGTCTTCATGAGCTGGTTCATGCCTAACCGCAACTCAAACCCACTCAGAGGACATCCCCAGTACGAGAAATGCACCCTGTATATACCGTCACACACTTCGCATTCTAAGTACCCACGTTCTCAACATAGGTATTGCATGTGTTGTTTGCGGACAGGCGTAACGTGGGAGGGCTAAGAAGCCGAAATATCTCGACAAACAGGCACATTCGATTAATCTCGTATAAGCCTCGTTAACGAAATCGAGATTTGAACTGCAAGATCACGAATGCCTCTCTTTGTGGCTGAGAATTCCCCCAGGAATAACGGCATCACCTTCCGAAAGGTTGTGGAAGGGCTCTCCCGAGTCCGTACACCGGTGAGAGCGTAAGGGTTGACCGGCCTGCAGATGATGCATAGCCGGTTGCATTCCCGCTGCAAGATAATCGTGGAACCAGGTTCGGTCATCAAGTAGACAAAGGTATAAGCACACCCAGCGGCCCCTTTCTCCGCATTCAACCCCAACTTTAAAACCTGAGTCGAGCCAAGGCTCTCGAATGATCTACAAGCCTTGCCAAAAGTGAGAGCGTCGGGTCGTAAATGTAGTGCAGACTCGATCCAGGAGAGTATCTAATTTCTGCGTTATCAGACTTAGATTATCGTTTATAAAGGGCATTGGAGATTTGATGGCGTGACACAGAGCAACCGAGAAGCTCGAGAATGGCAGTACGCATTTACCGGCTCATGAGTCCATCCTCTTCGCTAGCTATCTTTTTTAGGTGCGGGTTGGTGATACATCTCCTGCGGCTGAACTCCGATCGCACTGCTAAGTCAATGGCACTGTCGATCGGGTGGGTTACAGTTGCAAGCCTTCCATCATACGGTCGTAAAGCCAGGAATCTGGGAGTGATCTCAATGGTAAACAGTATAAGTGGTAGTAGGATAGCTACTAAGATGAAGAAGAAAGATCGGAAGCAGGCGAATGATCTAGGTCCTCGATGCTTTCTTCCCAGGCAGCGCTCCGGGGCTATTTTACTGACCCTTTGGCAGTAGGGATATAATGAGTTGCAATCATGCAATGCAACGGTTCCCGGTCGCATTACTGCAGCCTGATGCTAGAACCGCAACCGGCTAAAAGTCCCAAGAGGACCCTGATGAGTTAGAATTTCGGTCACCTTTTGCGTATCAGATATCATCCCACGGCCGTTTCATCTCGGAGGGTGATAGGGAAATGGCTCGAATGAAGATAGTGAATAGAGTCCATCTATGATACTGGGGTAGGTAGTTGAGTACCTAGGTAAGCAATCACACCAACAGGTGTGGCTCTATAGTAATGTAAAATTCTGCATTGATGTGAGGAATCAATTATGTAAGTGTATACGATCCAGTCAGTTCCAAGTTCCACATCTCACTGGGAATGGTGTTAGCATGTGAAAATTTTAACGTGGCAGCGATATCCGTATCGATTTCACCTTTTCACCGATAATATGTAGTAGCCCGGCTGGTCCGAAATCGATGGGACCGACTTTTTAGGGGCTACAAAATATTAGAATTGTGCCGGGAAAGACCGAGATGTGGAGTGGCGGTGGCCGACATCTTAAGGCTAGAGGCACAAGTAGCCGACATTTGACCGATTCTTCATGGTCCCTTGGGAATGTTGAGACCCAGTGGAGGCAGAATTTTTAAATGGAACGTATCGTCAAGGTGCGCGTCTCACATTAAAAACAAAACAGACCAGACCAGGCCATCGAAGACCCGCAAAATAGCGGCATCAAATAGATTCGTCCTCATCGACCCCGGCAAGATCCGAGCCTAATGGGCCGTAGTTTCTCCTGGATGAACGGGTCAATCTGCTAGGCCTTCCTCCGTCTGGGCGTCGTCATCTTCTGTCTGTCCGAGAAGAATATCCTCGCTGCCTTGCGTTTGGGGTGGCATTTTTGGCATTTCTAATTCGTCCTCATCCTCCCAACCGAAATCCTCACCTTCGCTATCGGCGACTTCAAAATCAGTTTGACTCAATTTTCGCTTCAGGTGCGGGCTTTGTGACAGAGGCAAGGATGGCTGGTTTACATCTAGGCCAACGCCGACGAGACCGTCCTATGTAGGTTAATAGTCTAGGTCTATTACGTGTTAGAAATCGACTTACACCCTGAATATTGAAGGCGAAAACTTGACTGATGCCATCCGGGGTCGGTTTGCCATTTAATTTCTGAATGCCAACAAAGTGGACATCGTGTACTATATCATTCTCCATTATCCAATCTTTGAAGAGAACTAGTCTGGTAGCAACCCCTTGTTCCCAGGTACCAGCATTGATAGCAGGGATGAGCGTGGCGCCATGCTCAGACTGCATTTTGGTGGCGCACTGGGACAAAATGACAATGCAAAGATCTCTCGTAGCAGCAAGTTTCTGGAGCGTCGAAATCAGGAACTGAAGGACCTGTAATCTTCTAGCTGACGGTCCTGGCTCTATACTCAGTATCAGTATACAGGTATATTCAATTAGTGAGGCTCTTGTGCTTTCTTACCTTTTTGGGCCCGCCGGGTATCAAAATTTCTCGGGTATGCATGACTCAGGAGACTAGACAAGGTATCTATCACGACTAGAGATGTGTTGCTCGGAATCGAATTTGATGTAGGCTTGCAGAGAAGGCCGATGAGATGCGCTAGGGTTGGTGCTCTGAAATGAAGAAAATTATCTGTTTGATCCTCTATTAAGGGGGTCGGGGCGGGTTGTGATGGAGAACACCTGGCGGATACGATCACATCATGTAATCTACGAGGAGATATCGGATGGAATCCATCTGTAAAATAAGTCAATGACTCCGCAGTTTAAAAAAAAAATAGACACATGGTCCGTAGTTGGATACCGAGTGAAGATTAATAAAGTAACACGAACCTACCCAAATGACCCTCTCGCCCTGGCGTAGGGCATTTGCAACGAGCTGGATCCTATGGCTGAGGTTTAGAATACGACGAATCGTAACATTATATTTTCTCAAGGACATTCTTACCCAAAGGCAGTCTTACCGGACCCTGGTGGTCCCCATATTTCCACAACTTGACCCTTTTGCAAACCCCCTGGACGAGATAGGGGATTACTGCTCTCGTCAATGACATCATTGAGAGCTTGATCGAAGTCTTTAAGGCTTGTTGATATGAACCGGTGAGGGTCAGTTCCGAGGTCTTCAAGAGCTTGAGCTGCCGAAACAGTTGGCAGCCGATCTATATTTAATTAGTAACGACTATTTCATATATATGACAAGTTATATAGTATCCTCACGAGTCGAAGTTAGATCGAAACTTGATATATCTTGTCCGTGGATGGATTGATAGTCCATAGTAGAAATTGAGAAGAAAAGGTCCAAATCATGGATTGTGGTTGTTGTTTGTAAGGAACCAATGTGTCCAGTCTATTTCACATTACCCCCAACTTTTGACGAAGCAAGCGGTATTGAGAAAATATAAAATATGGAAAGAAGTTAAATTTGTCAGGTGTTGGAGATTGGGGTAGATTTCTCAATTTCAGCAGGGTTGAGCCTCATTCATGGATCTGTCTAACAAGCGGCTGCCTGCAGATCAGCGCTGATCATCCCGCCTTCCTTAAGACACTGCCGGGAAACTCCAACGCACGTGACGCGGGGTCCTTTAATTGCACCTACGTCCAGGGCTAGTTAACACCAACTTAGCAGCTGCATAGGTGTTTACACAGGTATTGTACTTGCTGAATTGATTCTAATGGGATCCCACGGATCCTTTCCCCCTCTGCCCCTTAGGCTAAGGTACCTAACAATGGATTCTTCCAGCTTCTAATTTCGAAGCATCACATATCAACGGCGAACAATCTATACTGAGTTTGTAATATTGACTATAATTGTTTAAGTTTTTTTTTTATTCAAACAGTTAACAAATATATACATATTTTTAACAGGCGGTCAATGACATATCTACTAGATATGGAGTGTTTATAACTGGAAAAACTCAAAGCATTAAGGAAAATATTTGGTCCATCATTCAGCACGCCATTCCTTTCCATTATTATACGATTTGCTTTCGTCTTTGCTAGTGGATGTATCTTTAATAACAAGTTTATGGAGATGTGTTTTCTACTCGGGAGAATGTTGGAAAATGTAGATTGATAACAAGCAAATTATGAATGTATGTAGGTAAGACTTAATCCACTCCGTCGCTGGTGGATGACTGGATAGTCCTGCATTCATATGAATTTCATTCAGCGCGATGTTTGGTTCTGTTGATCTTGACTATGGATACGAGCTGAAAAGCAGATTGGTTTACCTCGGTCTTTTGTATGCAATCAGAGGGTCCAAGACTCGCGCCATCCACTTCAGCTTCGCCGACAACCGTATCTCTTAGCTTCGTGGACTTACTATGCAGGCTAGAAGAATGCGATCTACTAGAACTGGGGACATTCACTAATATACCTATCAGTAATGCAATACAAATATGGGTCCCGTCTCAATCTTGATAGCTTTACCAAGAATACTTCGTTGTGTCGTACTCAATATACTTATAGGAGCTAAAAAGACATATAGTCTCCCATACCGGAAACACTTCCGATAATATATTATTCCTGTCACATTCTACGCCAGTCTTGGACAAGTTCCAGGCTGCAATAATCAGGACCAACCCCCACAGAGAGCATTCGTCAGCAAAGTGAGGAGTCTATCTACGCAGACTACGTAACTGATTCCAAATGCATGGTGTTTAGATATGTTGGTGTTGGCGGAAGAAACCGAGTTGGGACGACCTCACGTCGGGATTAAGAATGGATTATCGAAGCGCATACTGTATTAATGTGGCGTGTTGGCGCTGTTTAAGGGGAGTCTGAGACCAAAGATAGCCTTTATTTCGACGGGTCAGTCTACTACTGTGTAGCACCAACATATCATACGTGCGTATAGCTAAGGGATTGGCCATTATACAGCCGGATAGGGAAGCCGTACCAAGCTACTGGAAAGAAAGGGATATGTCGCCAAAACCGATCGCTATCAAAAAGGCTTTGTCGCATTACCAAAGCTAGCCTCCCTTCAATGCGGAGGGGTAAGAGCGCTTCTTCATTGGTTCGCGTACACAGTTTTCATGGATTTCATGCTACTTATCTCTCAGATCTCAGGCAGGGGATTGCTGCAGGTACGTACGTCTCGTGTCGGGGAAAAGTTTCAACTCGGTCCGGATCCTAGGGTCTGGGCCAATTGACGCCACAGTCCGGGGGCCCCAGGAAGTTCAGCTTTCGGAAACATGGAACGGCATTCTTATCTGCTGGGTTCCCCCGTGAGGGTTCAACATCATATTATGTACTATGTAGCCGCCTAGATTCCCCCCTGAGATGAGCAAAGGAAGAAAAAAACGATCATGCCAAACTAAAAGGGCCATTGCAACCTCTTCGGTAGTTACATGCAAAAGCCTATCAGAATGGTATATGATCTACTATGGCATTTCTGTGGTAAATGGGATTTCAGATCCTACTCTGGCAGTCTGGTGCGTCGAGTCCAGGGGCTCATCTCGGCTTAATGGCAAGCGGAGCAAGCCACCCATATCTAGCGCAAGTCGGACGACCTCGGAGCGACCGAAATACGTACTGGTATAGCGAAAAAAACCGGGGAACGATTCAACCGCAATCCAGGTTCACGATCGAAAAGACGGGTCCAAGGGGGTGAACCCCCACTGAGCACCCTCGAGAACCCTTATGCCGCTGCCGTTGCGGCTGCAATGATTCCGCAACTTTGTTTCTGGTGAACGAATGTTGGTTCATAGACGATCCTCTGATGTCGAATGTTATCTGACTGAGAGAAACGTGGAGGGACACATTCATAGTCATACTGTCAAGCAAGGTTATGTTCCTGTTCTGAAAACTAGGGATCTTGGCTGATCTATTGATAGGAATTTGTGGGTGTCCACATCCATCTGACGGAGTGTGACGGAGTGATGGATTTTTGTCGGCATTCCCCCTTGGCTTACCTAATCAGTTTTACGTTGAGGCACAGTGTGTTCTTGAGTGCAACCTGCCTGACTCGTACTGCTCGTAGTGTAGCCTGCTCGGCCGCTCATACACAAGAGTGGGAACGTTTTCAACAAGGTCGAAGGCGAGCCTCTGTTATGCGTACTACGGTAGCAGCTAAGGCCCGATTCCAACATCAGAGGATGGCTCGATTGACAGGAAGCTCGTTCGGTTGTTGATTAATATTGCCTTGCCAAGAGGTTGCTGGACATTGCTGGACCCTATGTGCGTTTGCTGGCATTCACTTTATTTTTTATTCTAGAATGTGCTCTAGAATCTTTAACAGATTGAACTGCGGAGAGAGCTTAATGCGGAGAAGCGTAGCTCTCCGCCCACCTGTACACGTAGTACAGACCAGCAGAGGGACGAAGCTCGTTACTTGTTACCTTTAGTTTGGAACAGATGTTCATCAGTTACCTATGAGGTGTTTCTATGATGTTATGCACAGAGCCGTACGTACGCGTGTTGGTTGGTAGGCTGGTAGATATATCCCCTTAATTACTAGGTAGGTAGGTGGCTTGTATCCTATATCGGATAGTCGATCATCAAATATTTATATTGTACAGACATCTGTAGTTCTTACTGTGATTATATCAGAAGCTGATACAGTCAATCGGAGAATACTATCCCATCTGATCACATTGCAGTATTTAATCGCTAAAGATTTTACGGACAACGCCGTGGATTGAATATGAAACTATTGTTTTTTTCAAACCATAAGGTGCTGTTAACTCCTTGCAGCATGCTCATGTAGTAAATAAAGTGAATAGGCGCTATAACTGTTTGCCAGCTCATAATTATATAGTAGTTGCTCACCTCGTACTGAAAGCTGCCCCAGATTTCAAATTGACTTGGCAATAGCTAGACTCGTTTGCGCAATTATCGAGCCAAAGAGGTGCTATTCGGTATGCCTATTCGGGACAATGAAGGCATCGTCTAGATTCTGAGAACTCCTCAAGCCTAATGAGGTATCATCCTAAGTTTATCTGTGGACCGAAACACCCCGGATCAGTGGAAGTTCAAGTGTTATCTTTGTGGGGAAGTTTATGTACCTAACATAACAAATTCAGCAATGCTAAAAGCGTATTATTATACAGTGTGCACTTTTATTGTGCTAATAATATTATTTCTCCCATATTACATAGCACGTTGAAGCTTTGCATTCCAACTTGGCTTGTCTTAAACGTGGCCTTTTGTATCCTTACTGCTCATCTCAAGTGTCCCGCTATCTGGGGCCGAACCTTGGAAGTCATATATTAGTCTTCAATCATTTAAGGATTGAGGCTGTTTCTTCTAGGATAAATAAATTGGTCTCGAGGCTACTCCCGTCTTCCCCGGACTCGGTTTTCATATTCACGTAGGTATTATTGTCAGCGGTAGACGTTTATTTCTCCTGTCGAATCAATACGTATTATTCTCTGGTTCGTGATAATGCTCATTTTCCTTGGTGCTGAGGGCTTATGTAAGTGTCGTCATAAGCCAGCTGCTTAATTTGTGTAAGGAATTTAATCAAAATGACATGTCAAGTGAAAATTTGATGCGAGACTGCCTAAAACCTGCCGTCTTTCACTTTATGTGTACGTAAATATACTCACAAGGCAACCAATGAGTTGTAGTATATGGGTATTCTTATACGTGTATTTGTGCCTTGTCTGTCCTGCTTGACGTAGGATTGACTCCTCATAGACCTTGCTGTCTTCTGTGTTCGTGCAGACCCCCACGTTTTGAGAAAGCTTGGCATAAATTCGGCCACTCAGTAAGCGGGTACGGGGACTTTGTGACCTTGAGCATCATTACATCAATATTCGCTCCTTACCGAAGAATACCGCAGGAGAAAACATGCTTCCTTCGTGATCCCTTCTCTTCCAAATAAAACTCACCGAGGCTTGGGATTCTTGGTCTCACATCGGCGTTGTTGTCAACTGTCGTCAACACGTGCGAGACCTTATCGTCATACCCCTTTCCTAAAGCATGTGCCAGACGTGGACCCAATGATGACCAAGCAAGGTCGATTCCAATAACTCGAAGCCACGCTACTCGTCAATTTTGGTGGAATATTGATTTCATGAAATGCGAGCATAACTGATAAGAAGCCAGGATGACCGAGGATAATAAGGATTTGGGACGAGGTAGCCTTGCTACCTTGGGCCCATAGTATCGTATGGTAAAATGTACCTACATCGGTTAGCATGAACATCGCGTAACCCGATAGTTCCGGCGTAAAGAGATAGCTTGTGGGGAGAAGCTTTTAAGAACTTGATAGGCCTAGTTATCTAAACCAACCGTGGCGGCATACATTACCCCAGGTTTAAAACGAGCTAGTAACTAGGTACTAAGAGAATAAAGATACGCGGAGATTAGACTCGAGTAACAAGTTTGCCTATCTGTTGCATCTGTCACCTGGGCATTCTTGGTCTGTTCTGAGTATAAGAAAGCGACGTTGTGCTATCGTAATCGAGCTTCGCTTTAGTTGGTTGGTTGATATAATGGGATACGCTTCAGGGGCGGGCTGAGCTGAGCTTGCTTTTTGGAACATTTCCAAGTAAATGGATTGCTCTAGAGACGAGAGCTGACAGTTCTCCTACATATTTCATTCTTATGTCAGCATCGCGTTCCGTTCACAATTCTAGTGCGCTTTATGATCCACTTATCGGACTCCATCTCACCCATTGTCTTCCTACAGTTTAGTGTGATGCCGAGTCGACGATGTCCTTATCTACCTCCGTGCTAAAAAGTAGGGAAGTTTTGGGAGTGCGGCCGAGCTCGGCCCCACGTTCTCCATATCTTTTTTTCTCTCTCGTGGGCCATGACAATTTTTTTCTTTCTTTTTCTTTAAAGGTCCGGAGGAGGCGTCATTATAAGTGGCTTTGACCTTAAAGACAAAACGGGGAAGCAAAACAGGTTAGTTAGATGAATCACCTAATGACGCAGGTCTTTACTTTAACCCCATAAACTGCATTTTACATTTTATTTTTTTATTCGCCTTTGAAAGTTCTTGTTTCGAACCGAGGCAATATCCGTAGCGGGAGGTGCATTGTTAAAGCAGCTTAATCGTTCCCGTACAGCCGCTTTGTTATCCCCACACATCTCGGTCGTACTATGCCGTTACCCAAGCCATTCCAGGTGGATGACTTACATGAGGCTAGCAAGATGAGAATTGAATAGTATGAGCTTGGTACGATGGTCTACTGATCCATCAATGATCCATTTAGATGAGATTTTGCTTGCGGCATATGCGCTTATATTGAGTAATCGAGAATGATGTGAACTGTCGTCTTTTTGTCGACTATTATCTATGATTTTGAAGACTTTAAAATAGAAGTAACTAAGATTGAAATAAAAGAACGGGAAACCAACAGATAGCTTTCACAAAGATAAGCACATGACAATAGATAGAAAGGGATAGAAAGGAATACGGATAGTACCAACCATTTTAACACCTTCGACCAGGGAACACGCTGCTGAAAGTAAAGTAGGTAATTGCCCTGAAGGTATTGAGTAAAGGCAGCAAGAACATGTGTTGTGTTCGTTGAGGGCTATTCGTGGCTGCTTGTTTCTTTTACTAATTATACCCCCTGCCAGCCTTTAGTCTGAGCTGTGGGCTGTCTGAGTTACTTTCTTTCTCTTTTTCTCTCACCCTTCTGCTTTTCTCGCCCGTGTATTGTATTGAAGGTACATATATGGTATAATAGCTAAAGATGGTAGTGGTAGGAGTCTTAAGCACATGTCCATCGCAAACCCTCTGACCTTGACACGCGCAATAATCCCATACACCATCTTCATTCCATACACCCCGTATTAAAAATGACTACACACTACAGTACCTAGGTAGCGAGAATACATCTCGAGATAGATAGCCTAAGGTTAGAGTGCATAGCATCTGCAGTTGGTCCAGACCGTTTAGATGCTAAGAAATGGCAATTTGAGATCCGATCCAATACTTAAGCAGTTATCCAGAAAGTAACAGCAAGCGCATCGAGAAACTGACTCTTCGATAATCTTTCACCTACTACCTACCAAAGGCAGTCCTCCATGTGCAAATCTTTTACAGTGTAAGGATGGGATACATCTATGAATAGGATGTAGGTAGTAAAGTACCAAGTATTAAGTATCTGGGAGTAGTACACACGTATGCTCAGTAGGTCCAGCGGCCTCCACGTTTCTCCCCTCTGTCCCCTTTCCCCAATTGCTTCGGTACGTATCCAGGGGTCCCCCTTCTAGGACTGCCCAACCGACTAGATAGGTACAACTGAACTAACCAACCAAAGCGAACCAACCAGACTTCGAAGGTGCGCCTCCTTCAGAACTGGACCTCCAGGGTTCCGACTCCCCCAGGCCATTTTCGTCCGTCTACTGGATCCCCCCACACTAGGAGATTCTTGTAAGGCAGGGCCCCGGAGGGGCGAAGGGGTGAAGGGGTGGAAAATGGGCAATTGGGAACATTGAAATGTTACAAGTCTTCAGGTACCTACCATAGCTACATTGCACTGTACTGTATGTAGCACGTTTTGGCACAATCCACCTAAGGCAGTCTTAACTTTTCCGACCCGCCCGCTTCTCACAGTTCATTTAAAATCAATCCAGTGCCCCCATCCCCCCAAAACGGCCTTCCCTTCGAAAATTCTACCGCAACCAATATTACATCTGCAACCATTCCCCAGCTCCTCGACTCAAATAAAAGCCCGCTAACAACTATCATATGGGTTGTACGGCTACGAAATAATAACAACACAACGCACCAGCAGCAATAATTAATAAATATCGAAGAGCTATCGAGGGAAAGAAAGAAAGGAAAAAAAAGAAAGGGAAATTTAAAAATAATAATCACGACGAACTTTGATTATATCTCGCAACGGCCGGCTACTCGTCTACTAACCCGCCGCCGCTACTTCTCCCTCCCCAAGAAATTATTCTAGCGAGGAAAAGGCGGTGCCCACTTGGCTGGCGATCACATGCAACGCTCACAGTCAGCGGTGGACTTTTCCAACCTGCTGAATCCTGACTCTTCAACTACGACTTCCATCGACAACAACTTGAAAGGAGACGTCGATATGGCTACCGTTACCGTTATTCGGCCTAATGGTCCCTTACCCGGTGGTCAGCCCGCCGACAACACCAATGAACTACCCCGGCCGTATAAGTGCCCGCTTTGTGATAAGGCATTTCACCGATTAGAGCACCAGACGAGACACATTAGGACTCATACTGGTGAAAAACCGCACGCATGTCAATTTCCAGGTTGCAGCAAAAAATTCTCTCGCTCAGATGAACTCACCCGCCACTCCAGGATACACAACAACCCAAACTCGAGGAGAGGAAACAAGGCTGGGCAGGTTACACATCACAGTTTAGGCCATGCACTAAATCCCGATTCTATGATGCCTCCCCCCTCAAATCCAAGATCCATCAAATCTGCACCCAACTCTACGCTTGTCTCACCGAATGTATCGCCCCCTCACTCTTACTCTTCATATGCTATGCCGCACCCAGGACCCCTGCATCATTATGGTCGGAATATGGGCGGCAACAGCCAACATCAACATCAACACCAACACTCTGGTCACAGTATGGATATTGGCATTCTAGCAAATGTCTCGAACCAGCTTGAGCGAGAGAACATGGGTGCCCACCACCACCCAGCGAGGTCTCACCCATACTACGCTAACAGTCTTCACAACTCACGAGCCCATCTCCCTTCTCTCTCTGCCTACCACATGTCAAGAACGCATTCAGATGAACACGATGAGCATTACTCCCAAGCTCTCCGCCATATTAAGAGATCACGACCAAACTCACCTAATTCAACCGCACCGTCATCACCAACTTTCTCTCACGATTCTCTGTCCCCTACGCCGGACCACACGCCGCTTGCAACGCCGGCTCATTCCCCGCGTCTTCGGCCGTACGCTGGTATCGAGCTACCGACTCTGCGAAACCTAACTCTGGGGCATACTCCGGCACTAGCACCAATGGAACCGCACCTTGAAGGTGTAACTTATCCGCAAACCTCTCAGCCAACCAGCAACGGTTCTCGGCCTAGTGGCTTGTCTCTTACGGATATCATCAGCCGACCCGACAGCAGCAGAAAGCTACCTGTTCCTCAGGTGCCGAAGGTTGCAGTCCACGATCTCCTGTCCAGTGACGGATACAACACTAGTGGCCGAAGCTCAACAAGCGGTAGTCTGGCGGGTGGTGACCTTATGGATCGGATGTAGAGCCGACGATTTAACATGGACACTGTTTATCAACTGCGACATGAATAACGACTTTGGTTATAGAGGGTTACATAGACAAGAGGTGGCGTTCCAATGGCGACGTTTTGAAGGCCTGCAGTTATTATATGGCTTATTTAATAAGACTACCTATGGTGGTATGCAAGTCATCACACCATGGAGGGGTGGGCGGTTTATTTGGGCTTGCCTTGCTTTTTGGCGGATTTATGAATCTATAGACTTTGAGACCCTCATCGGCGGCTAGATCTCGTGTTATATGCGGGTTATGGGGTGAAGTTTCTCTCTACTCTGGGTTTCCTTTTACCGAACAGAATCGTCGGGAAAACAGCTACGAGAACAAGATTATCGGTTTTCCCTCACGCTTTTTTTTTTCTTTCTCATATTTCTTCTCAGTTCCACTCGCAGCGTTGGCATATCAGGATTGGTTTCGTTCCTCATAGACGGTGGAATAGGCGATTACGGTGAATGCAGGTCTGAGCGTTGTGAAGCTTGGCCGGATCGGCAGTCAAAAAAACCATGGGTGGCAAGCTATCTACTTCATCTCTTCTCAACTATATGCGCCTGGGAGATTCGAACGAAAGGTCTGTTGAGTGCGCGCGTTTCAGCTCAATATCGGGCCAATATCTTGGTACAGGCTTGGCGGTACTTTGGTCAAAAGACAAGGCGACATGTTCGTTCACAGTATTGGTAGTCGATAATGGTAAATGACAACAAGGCACAGACAAATGAAATGAAATTCGGTCTAGATCTCCGAACCCCTCAAGAAACAAAATCTTTCTCACCAGCTCACTATGGAAACTTTTTTTGTGACATGCTTATCGTGACAAATCTCCAAGTGGTCGGGTTCAAAAATTTCCCCGTAGTGCCTCAACCGGCATGTCCCAACCCCAGATTCTGAAGATAGCCCAACGTATTGGCGTCCATGACGCCACAACGTTTTTTTTTTAAAAAAAAAAGAAGGGAGATTGCTCAGGCCTCAGGCGTCTGTCTCTCCTGAGACGTTATGATACAACTTCAAGGGGAAGTTGGAGAACACCATTGGCATCGTTACACAAGTAGGAATTCTCTTGCAGCTATGTACTATATCTAGATATTTGAAAGATAGCTCTGGAGGTATTGACTCGGTGACTAATAGTTCCTCGTCACCTATTGTCGCTCATCCCATATCGCTGATTACTACGCGCAGACCGTAAAAAAATAAAAAAATAAAGAAGGCCCCTGTATGTAGTTTCATTGGAACACCCCGCATATACCGAACACGAATAAGGTACGTTACCTACCTAGGTACCTGACGAGGGGTGATTAGGAAAGCATAGGGAGAAAATAAGGGATATGGATGACAGCGAGAGAGATTCGGCTCGGAGCGGGCTAGGTACATACCTTGAGCCTTGCCAAGGCTTTTCTCCAGATCTATTATTACATGGTTGACGGCTACGGCTTACAGTGATAGGGCGGGATGGGGATCTTATGTAAACTTGTTCCCAGATGTGAGCTTCATTACACGTCGTAGTAATACTCGATATGAGAGGGCACCCGCATACGATAGATGACACATCGACAAAGCAAGAAGCAGAATATGAAAAAGTTTTCTCGACCTACTTTAATATTCGTGCTCACCGCCTACTTGACGAAACGACGGCAATGGAGAAACAGTGCGATGGGAAAACTGACA
This sequence comes from Jackrogersella minutella, assembly GCA_022578535.1. NCBI lineage: Eukaryota > Fungi > Ascomycota > Sordariomycetes > Xylariales > Hypoxylaceae > Jackrogersella > Jackrogersella minutella. Next base: position 180,758 of record MU388230.1, read on the forward strand.
AGTATTTAATGGGACATGCCCAATAATAATAATATTAATAATAATAAAAGCCGCCCCCACAAGTGTCACAGAAATCTGGATGGTCCTATCCCCTTACACTTTTCTTCCCCCTTCTGTCGTAATTGATGGATACCATTTGGATTTCGTGCCTCTACCTGTAGGACGGGAATGACAGGCAGGAAGCACGGCGGCAGTGCGTCAGCCATCAGCCCTGCGAGAGAGACTGGGGGGAAGAGGGAAAGAGTTTTTGATTACCGGACGTCCCCGAAGAGCTGTGGTCCAATCCTGGGGTTGCGCTGAAGAAGCGGTGGGAGGAGGAGGCATCATCTCTTTATGCAACCTGCCAACGGTAGATGCCTGGCCCCAATGACATTGGCGGTTACCACGGATTCTCGTAAGTAAGCAACATATAGCCTCTTAGTTGCCTATTAATTTGTCCCCCTAATCACTTGGCTTGCTTGGTAGGCGCCTACTAAAGTATGTATATATAAGACACAAAATAGGGGGGTTGTTGGGGCTGTTGCGCATTAAATTTTTTATTCTTTTTTGGCTCAGCCTCGATCCTGGGGCGACCTGGATAAAAAAGGCAATTCTAACATCTGCTGACGTGATACATCAAATCCCGTTGTATCGCAATGTAGGAGTCCGTCTTACCTTCCATATTACGCGGATACCTTTCTTGCACTGAACTCGTAACGAGCTGCTGGTACGGCTGAATGCAAGTTGGGGGGTACCTGATGATTGTGAGGTAATAATATCTAACTAAATCATTACTATGCAACAAGATGAAATTATGACGTTAGCTTGTTGTTGAGTGAATTCGAATTACAGATGATCATATGAAAGAGGATTAGACTCAGGAGATTGTGAGTTCATTGACATGTCACCTAGGTACCTAAATACGTATGTAGGTATTCTAATGAAAGAAAATAAAGTCGGTGCTTAAACCCCAGACTTTTTATTACGCGTACAAGAAGTTTAAAAAATCTTGCGGGGGCTCCAGGTTTGGTGAATGGAGACTACCTGGGTATAAGTACGTATGTACCTAAAAGTCCTGACTTAGACTCTAACGCTACCTGCATACGTTGGTACCTAAACTTAGAAACATTTGATTCCTGTTGGCTCCAACTTTCTTAAACAACGCCAACATTTAATATTTCAATCCTAAACTTCGGGCTCGCTTATAATGAAATGTTTTTTTTCTTTCTCTCGGAGCCCAATAGAACCCCAGGTCTACTCCGGACTTCCAAATAATCATAAAAAGGGGGGGAACCACATGTCAATGACAATGATTGGATCTCTCCCGCGCGCGCATATGACAACTTGTTGTTACCGTTTCCAGCCCCAAGGGAACCAATCCAATTACAAAGGAGTCTCTTTTCTTTTCGACACCGTCTCGTGTTTGCCTTCCCAAAGCAACCCTTGTATCTACCTTGTATAGTGGGCTGGCTGTTTTTTGAGGGCTTAATAAAGTACTGTACCTTCCTTAGCCCCGACGACGAGGTCCCTCCATGCAGGCACGGCGGGCGATTACAGGAGAACGGGGCTCGATACGTGCGAAGGATGGGATTCAGCTGCAGGCCGTATATTACACAAAGGCCGGCCGCCTGCCCCTAAGAAATCCCGCGAAGCAGGTTTTCCAAAATGTTAGGCGGGAGCCGATCAGCTGATTTGCAGGCGTTGTGTTGCCTGATCATGGTGAGAGCGAACTTCGCGTGCTAAAATATAAATCAAGAGGCCCCATTAAAACCGGTCGCCGCCGAGAGAGAGCGTGTGGAAACGAGGGGGAAAATGTTGACATAAAAAAATATATCCCGTCCCTTAGCTCCGTCTGAAGGAGAAGTCGGAAAATCAACGGGTATTGCGGAAACATGTGAAAACGCGAGAACGCGAATCGGATCGAATATGATCGACCGGCCCCCGTTCCCCGTACCTGCCAATCCGTTCTTGAGGGGTCAAGGGGTTCGAGGGGTTTAAATTTTGGCGACGATGGGGTCGACTATTTTCTCCCTGTGGTTGCAATTACGACGGTATCCTGAGCCTTGGTGCTCGACGCTATTCTTCACCGCAACTCCTCGTGCGAAAGTGTGGGAATTGGCTATCTGTAGACCATGGGAAAAGGGAAAAGCGCTGAACGAATAAAGTGTGCAAGTCGTGCTCTTGCGCGACCTGACCTGCTGATTGAACGACGAATAAACAGCTGGAGAGGTGAAGGTATGTACACTTCCTAAACTGGCCTGGGGGCTGAGACTATGGCGCCAAGCGACACTTTTCGACTAGGTACAGTATTCTGAGTATTGTACCTATGCGATGCTGCCCACTCAATCTTTCTAAAATGTAGTGTGGAGGACAATGTGGGGTGTAGTCATAAGGACCCTTGTTGGATTCCTTTCTGCCTGGTAAGTCTTAAGTTATTATTATTCTGAAACTCAGACTAGCATTTCCCTGCGCCTCATGAGTTGTTTGCTTGATGTTGGTCATTCGCCTCCTGACTTGATAGGGTAGGTGAAATATTTATTAGCCAAGATGACCCTAGCAGGGCGGCCCTTTCACAGCTCAGCTCGTGATAGGTAAGTGTCAACTAGACTTCACGAATTGCTCATACGTTCCATTTTCCAAGATGCCAGGCAAGTCTCTACATATGGCCATGTGTTACAGTGCCCTCATAACGGGGTCTATAAACCCAATAGCATAACATAACCATTCACGATACCGGCAAGTATAAGGGAGACGCGTGGGGTAAAGTAGATCCTTGCATTGGCCATCCGACTCCGACTCACATTCATAGCAACTGAGACATACGGTTGGAATTACGATCTAAGAGGCCCCTTCACACGAGTTGTGTGAAGGGGACCAACTAGATTAGGAATGGCCGTATGCCACGCGTCAATAATCTTCTACCTATGTCGTCTATGTTTCCCACATGTGGGAGACCACGTACATGGTAAGTAAGCCACCAGACAGCTTCTTACAACCTCTTTCCGTCGCCTAGGTGGCCTGTGACACTTACTAAATGTGTTTGGGTATGAGGTTTAAGATAGTACTTCGGCCAATTCTCGCCCCCAGGAAATTGTCCCCAATACAGTCAGCCATTATCAAGTTCGGGAATAAAGGAGATAGATATGCGTGTAATGTTACAAGTCAAGGTAAAGGTCGTCAGGAGTCTCAAGGTCATGTGTGCCGCGTTACACCTTGAGTCTTAGACTTACATTATGTCTTACCACCTGCCGGTACTAATTGGATTCTAGGCACTTAAACAGCAGGTACTAGACTCCGTACGGACCTTCACGTATCGACGGCGCGTGGGGGTTGCGCTTCGACCTGTTCCACTCCACGGGGTTGAATCCCTGTTCTCATGTACCCCAAACTCCCCACAGAAGCAACATTTTTCGAGTTCGTACGGAGTACATGGAAAGTCTCCAAGCTTCTCTGCCGATATTTTTCCAGATCCAGAACCAGAGCGACGGGCTGTGACACCATCGCCAAGGGAAGAAAAAGGGGTGATGGGATCACTTGTACCCTGGATCTAGCCGACTTGCTATGCAGCTAGGTACTTGAGGCTAGACATATGCGATCGGACGGTAATTTATATAAGCACAGACGAGGGATTAGACCTTACTTCAAGTGAAGCCAGCAGTTTTAAGACCTGTCTCCTTAAAGCGATGAGGTGGTTATCACAATAGATATGGCAAGCAAGGGGATTTATGGCATTAACCCAGAAGTACGGATAGGTATCACATCTCATCAACGATCCTTGGTCGGCATTTTCGGGTTGACGCCCCGGATCGGTAAACTTCATACTCTGATAATCATCGACGATGGTGATCATTCGTGGGGTAAACAGTCTACTTTCGATATTGTCAGTGCTGGCAGGACCCGATCCTATTGGTGCTCCGAATTTGTGGCGCCTGCAAGAAATCATCTGTAAGTGTCATTGGGATGGATTTGTCCTCTGCCGATAGTGCCCTCTTGCTAGACCCTAAGCGCGGGCTAGATCTTCAAGACTAATACCATGGCGGATGCGAGTTGTAATTTTAATGTGAGACAGATTGGCGAGGGTGACGAGATCCTTGTGGCCTCGACTAGTGTATATGTAAGCGAGTTACGTTCGCAGATCCTCTTCAGTATAGGACATCTGACGATTTCCCCAGGATATCGAGTCTATTTCGAGCGCGGAGGTCGCCTGGCTTCCGCTACCGCACAGTAGAACTTACTATATTCACAACTTACCGGCGATTGTTCCTCAGGGATGCCGACGTAATGGCGCGAGTTCATCCTATCTCTCGAATCTCGATACTGCATGAGCGAATGGGGGTCGGTTGGGGAGGCGGAGATCTCGGCTTGTCTATTAATGACTTGTGGGGGAAATATGCGACTTATCAATGGTTCGTCACGGATTCCATATATTAATTGTTTGATTGACTATGCATATAGGAGCGAGGGCTTGCTGCTAGTCCCCCAATACAGTTGGTGAACGATACGATACAATGTCGGAGACCGGATGAAGCCATGACAGCCACCCAGGTTCAAGCATTCCTCCAAGGACATTAGACGCGCAAGCCCAAGCCTTGTCAGGAACAACACTACCATCCCATCAGGTAGGCACTCGCATGGGGGTATAGGCTATGAGAGATCTGGTTCGGAATGGGAGAAGCGAGATTGCTCTAGTCGACACGGCGTACGTTATTCCTCTAGAGCCTAAACCTCCTATGAGAATCAAGAGAAACTTGTGCATGATCCCATTGACCCAAGACATACGCTATTCTGGTACCAGCCATCGCGTCCATCGCCATCATCATTCTGACGAAATGCTGGGTGGCTAAGCAGTTACCGGTAAGAAAAGTGCCTCGAACAAGATGGACCATCGTTGAGCCTAGTCCTTGGGTCGGTAAACCGCATCAGATAATGCACGCCAGCCCCTTACGCGGTAACACTCGGGGCTAAATGGAAACCTCCTCCGCCGCCAGACGTCTTAACGATCATCTCGCCATCCCCCCCAATTATTGGTCAATCTCCTAAGTCAACATGACTACAGCCAGTATCAGGCATAGGTATACTAGAAGTAGAACACGGTTCAGGCGCACGGAAAGATCTCTTCCTTGATAATGAATGATCTTACGGGGTCCCCATCCACCTTTAACACACTGCCTACCTACGTAGGTAGTTAGGTCGAATCCTTATCAGTGCCAAGTTTCTTATAGGAATCCCTCGTAGGTGCCTAATATCGTCTTAGCTGAGGAACGAAAGGGGCTAGAGCGACTACGGCGATCCATCCATCCTTGGCCTCGTCTCCAACCATGGAATTACTAGACTTCTATGACATCAGCAACCCCAGGTCGCAGCCTTGTCATCAAGCCAAGATCTTTCGATGGCAGGAAGAAAAGTGCCCGCCGGCAACCAAGGAGATCCTGCAGGCAGATTTGGCTTGGAATAGGTATGTACCTCGAACAAATCTCCCAGGCTAACTAGTAGCTGAGCTTGGGGTTCCTTGGCTGCATGGCTTGGAATGTGTGGATCGACGTGAACCATCTTGAGTATCATTTTGCCAGCTTCCTTTCCTGCTTGCCGGGTAGATGCATCGGGGATCGAAAAGGGGACGGCAGGCTTGTCGTCCTCGCCTCAATAGAAATCGGTATGAATTCGTCCCAATCCTAAGTTAAGGAAGACTACATCGACTTCGCATGTAAGAGGCTGGATGAACAGCCCAATTCGTCGGCTTGCATCCGGTCAACGCAAAGGCTGTATTATCTGATTATCTATCTCGCCTCCTTACTTCCCATCCAAACCCAAAATTACTGGCACCCACGCTGCAAGGCGGCAGCGCAGGCCAACGTACATATATAGATGTAAGCCAAATACGCAGCTCGTGCGGATTATGACGGTGTGGAAATAGCCACGCAACCCAATACCCAGGTAATTACATACGTACTTTTGCTATCGGCGAGCCGCAATATATATCTCACATGTTAACCCTGAGACTGGCGAGCCTACCAGAGCCCACCTCCGCAACGGCTGATTCGGACATTTTCGAGCTTCCCTGAGGGGAAGCCTGTCGACGTGGTATCCTCACCCCCTTCCCCTCACCCCGTAAAGTTCAAGCGAGCTGAATTGGAATTTGTTCGCCACCGGATGTTTACCTATATAATTTCGAGGTCTCTCCCTCTGCTGTGTAACGTCCACGAATGTCGAACGTTGCGTGCCGTGCATCCTGGAGTTGCTGTCTGCTTGCCGCGCCCCCTTCGAGATTTCTCTGCTCGATCAGGGGGGGCCGAACAACAACACCACCTCCCGCTGGCAGGCGAATATGACCATCAGTTTTCCGGATCGAAGGGAGCAAAAAAAAGCAGAACTTCACCTTCCTGCTCGGGGAGTCACGTCTCCTCCGACACCTTCTTGGTATCACCCGGTAGGTACGCGTCGCCCTTTGCAGCATGAGATAGGGGTGGCAAACGAGAGGGAAGATGATGGTTCATAATTCCTTCAATCCGTAATCTCTCGGCGGCCGGAGTGCTTCGTCGCACGGCGTCTGGGGGACATGCCTAGCTAAGAAGAAGAAGAAGGAAAAAACATGCAGGCTATATCATATATGTGATCTCGGTTCGCACCGAGCTGTGGCGCAAGCGGGACGCCCAATCCTGTTTCGCTGGGTGCCAATGCGGCACGCGCTGACCGAGCGTTGCTGCTGCGCCGTCGCAGCTGGAAATGTTTTTCCGCACGCGCGCGCGCGCGCGCAACCTTGCCCTTGGCCCGCCAAACTGGCCTCTCAGCTCTTGGCTTAATCAGATAGAGGCGGTGCGCCACCAATGCACCGCTGGAAAGCCGGTCCGGTGGATGAGCTCTTAGAAGGTACCGGTCTCCCTTCGATAACTTCAGGGCTATAGTTGCTTGTCGTTGTTGTTTTCCTTTTGCTTGATCTCGGAACCAGGCCTGAGACCTACCTGCTGCGCAGGTCCTGCCTACCTGTGGCGGCGAGGAAGGATATTCCTTTAGTCACGCCGGTTCTGTTTCCTGCTTCTAGCCGTCTCTCAGTGGTTCGCAAGGTTCCATCGGCCTCATAACTGCCAGATGAACTCGTTAATGCACGGCTTCGAAACGGGACATGGGGATGGGAATAGCAAGGTCGGTCACTGGCGCGCATCGCACTAGGCTAAGAGGCCGCACGTCTCGGCTTTAGTAAGCACTCAAAAAGTTCGAGATGATGAGGCGGGATGTCGGGACCGAAATGTTCTGCGGCGTCGTTATGGGTTTGTGATGATAGGATTGTTTCTCGATCATCGACTCTACTGTGCGAACTGTTATGGCTACTAAGTAGTTGATACAAACACAGGATGCTGGCGAATTCATCTCGTCGTTCCTGTAGGGGATCATAGAATGTCTCATCGAGACGCATAGTTGGCAGGGTGTGTTGTTGAATAGGGGAATGGTCTAGTAGAGCTCGAGATAGGTGGGTGATTGCGGGCTGGACGATTGCTCCTGTCAAAAACGACTTTAGCGTAGGTATCTAGCTTCCATCATACTAGCCAACATCTTCGACCTATTGTCCATTTTCGGTTGCCCCTGGGGTTCCCTTTGGCCAAACCTAAGGAACATATCGAACTTTCCATATACATCATTAACTATCAGAGATGTGTAGCTAGTTATATGACTAGGGGTAAACATAAAGGGCCTTGTGTCGATCATTATTCAAACCCAGGGGTGCACTGAGGGTATCCATAGCTCATTTACGGGAAAAGACAATCAAATCCAGCCTGCTATGCCCAAGATCGTTGACTTGACTCATGTGTATCTGGAGCTTACAATAGGATATTGAAGCTTATCAATTCGGCGTCCAAGGAACAGTAACAGCAATCTAAGGAACTATCTACCATATGACATTGATATAGAGCCCCTATTTCAAATAGTATGCTGTGATAGTTTCATAATGCTCTATCTATATTCCCAGTTGCGAAGGTCAAGTACAGGATATTTTTCTCAATACATTGGGTAATGATAGTAAGTTAGGACTAGAAAGAATGAGGTAGAGAGGGCTCAAAGGCCTGTTCCTCTCCCTTATAGTCAGTACTATGCTGTTAGTCTAGTCTTAATTTATTAGTGATTGCCAGGTAGGCCGGTATCTTTTAATTCTCATCCAGTGGCCACTATGTAGCTCATTGGGTGACAAGGGCTACCAATTCACTTCATTATTATTGTACCCTTTGTCATGTGTTAACACGCGCTACGTGATTTGAGAAGGTTTACTCCTGACTTGACTTCACAAATTTGATCTGGGTTGGATATTTGCATTCCTCGTACCATGATGTGACCCGCGCTCACACACGATCCCACACCTACTTGAGAAGTGTCTTGGTCATGCTTTACATGGTGATAACTACAACGCCAAGTGGAGAAGAAAATATGCAAAGAGAAAAAAGGGGAACTGGTGAATCTCACATCACAGTAAGGATAGGGGTATGCTTATATGAAGTTAACTACTCAAAGTCCACCATTCAAGACAGAAGGAGCTCAATGATATTGGTACATGACAAGCCCTTCCTACCCTAGCTCCTTAATGCTTACTTACCTACCTATCATCTGTCCCGAGAAGTTCACGTTTGGGATTACTCGCCGATATCATTAGCGTCGAAGCATCACCTCCATTGTCGTGACCATCACGACCAGCACCCAAAGCACTCCAAAAGATATATTTGATGAATTAATAAAATATGTTAAGAAAATCTTTTATGTTAAAAAAAAAGAAATATGCCATGCCCAGGACTCGAACCTGGATCCTCAGGTTATCACCTGGATCCTCAGGTTATCTTGAGATAATACAAGATCAATGAGGATACCCTTTGGAAGCATGGCCTTGCTTTATGGACTACTTGGGATGTTAAAAGCATTCAACTTTTACATCTATTAGACATTACCACTTATGAATGCGCGTCGAAGTGGCAGACATGGTCCGTCGAAGATTGTGGGTTGACAGCAAGCGACAAGAGGACATCAAAGCGACGTTGACCCTTTTGGAAGCGCCGGGTTAGTTCTTGCCGTGTATATGAACGCTACCATTCCCTCAGGTCTGAGGTGGGGACGACGATATCATCTATGTCGTGTTTGGTATATTTTTGGATTTGACAGACTTCAACTATCGACACCTCCTTAGGGACACATATACTTATATCCTTCAAACATGCTCTTGACTCTGATCCTTATTATTAGGTAGTACTTATTACTTAGAATCCATTTAAAGTATTGTAAATTCTTTTACGCTGCTGTATGAATCGTCAAGGGCATCAAATTACACAACATTAACTTACATAGAAGAGTCTAACTCCAGCTCAAGGAACCCCAACATCGAGAGATGAACTAAGCACTGTATGTATATATTAATATGTGTATGACAACGGAATGCCCAGAAGTATTAAAAGTGTATATATCAGGTTGCTTTGTTCATGCTGCTTTCTAGTATCAACACCAATGCCATATCGAAAGAGTTCGTGTCATTCCAAGTTGCTCAGCCAGAAATCTAATATGCTATGCCCAGATGCCCATGTTTCAAGATTTAGGTACTTATTCCAAGCTGGTGGACCATCGCCAGATTCCAGGACAGCTCCGAAACGGATTACAACATCATTATACACTCTAAGGGGCGGGTTCGTCCTTAGTCTCGTTTTCTGGCTTCGGACTCATGGGACTTTGAGTCAGCTTAGGGCTCTTTGCTCTCTTGCCGGCGCCTTTGCCAACAATCTTCTCTGTCCAGTTCCAGCTTGGGCTAGGAGCTCTTTCTGTATCGCCGTCTTGGGTCTTGTTGTTTTTACCATATGCCACATCCATATCTACCTCACTGTCGTCCCCACTATCAGCAAAGTCTTGGTCACTCCAGCCTAAAGCGTCGGCCCGTTCGTTCGACTGACCGAGTTGTGAATCTCTTGAGCCGCAAGGAGCTGTTTTCCTCTCATTGGCCGGGGATGGCAAATCTGGTACAGAGTCCGCTGCCTCAAGTGCCTCACTTGTAGTGTATTTATGGCTCATGGCAGAACTTCGAGGGTTCTTGCCTTTCTGTAGCCGTGCATCCTCCTGTGTATACGTCTCGGTACCTGTTTCATCGGGGGCCTGGTTCATTGCTTTCGCTCGGTCAATATTCTGTTCGACGTCATCTCGAGTGCGAGCGGCTTCGCTGTCGCTAAAATGGGCATCGACTAAGTGTTTCACAACAGGCCAACCAAAAGCATTGGCAAACTTGCGACGCACAATGATGTTGTTGTGCGCATCAGGCTCTACTTTGACCAAGACTTTGCGCCAACTCATACCGCGATGATATGCGCGAGCAATTTTCTCCTCAACCTTCATGCTAGAACTGTCGATGATGTCGTCAACATCTCTGTTAGGATCTGTGTGCATATGATCGTCATAATCACGAGTCGAGAGTTCGGAGTCCGCGTGTGACACTGCCGGATTTTGCGAAGGAACCTTTCCGTTTTCTTCTTTAGGAGATGAAGCAGCACTAGATGCATTTGACTTATTTCGAAAACTAAGTGTCCTAGCCGTGCGCTTTTTCAGTGGTGGCGGTGGGATATCGGATGGGTGATAGACTCGATCATGGAATATAGTACGCGGGCGTAGTGAAGGATCGATGAGGTACTCTACCGACGGTAGCGTTGGATTGAGAACATCACCTGCGGACTCAAAGAATGTCGTTCGCGGAGGGGCGGACACCTCATGGGCTGGATCTTCGCTAAGCTCATGACCGGAAGATACCTTCGACCGACTTGAAGATGCCGAATCTACGGCTGAGTCGACCTTCAGGGTCTGACTGCGTTTGTAAATTTTATTTTCCTTGGGAGATGGGGGTGGTGTTTTGCGAGCTCCTGATTCGTTGGACCTGAAGAAATTGAAAAATCCAGAGAGCGGAAAGTCGTTGTTGGTCTGGGCATTTTGGCCTATCGGTGCCGTCTCCGTAGAAGGTGTCGCCAGATTGAGACTGCGTCTATCATCCTCTAAAGTCGCGTTAGTTGGCGGTTGCGGTACTTCGTGAGAGTCACTATGAGAAGACTCAGATTCAACACCGGACTGTGACAGCGACGGAGGCTCTTCGCTCGTCGGCGACCAAGGACCTCTTCGTGATGACACGTTAGCACCCGTCAACTCTGCCCACCCGAACCCTACAACTGTCTCAACTAAGCCGGCCTCCCGGCGAGCCTTCTCTACTCGACCAAGCCCTTGCCAGTCTAGGAATAGGAGACAGCTTGTGCGTAATGGCACAATGCCGTCATTCACCACGTTAGAATAGACGGTTCGGTTGCGAAACTTCTTCAAAGCGGTGTGTGCTGGACCGGTGGGCAGAATACGCAAAAGAGGTTTCGATTCCGGCTGTACCTCTCCCATCACCTTCTTATGAGCACTCTCCCCAAGGGTCCCGACTATTGCACCCCAGCCGCTTCTGGCAAGCGTTGGGGCACGCCAAGTAAGACCTAAATCCTGTCCGGTCCTTCCGACAAGACCAAAATCGAGGGCAAACTTAACATAGAGTGGGTTCTCGTTGCTAAGACCCAACAACGGCGAGGCAAGGGTAATGAAGTTGATTGGTCGGATTATGTTAAAGAACTGAGGTGAGTGTTTCTGGATGTATGCGATAGCGTAGACTTGCACGAGGCCTCCAAGAGAGTGTCCGATGAAGCTGACACTGGAAATCTGGAATTTACGATCCTCGCCGTGGTGTTGACTCTTGTGTACGGTGCTGTGTTTGTGTGCTGGCTTCCCGGTTGCTTCGTCATTCTTATTATCGTTCTTGAAAGCAGTGGTAATACTCTCAGTCGCCCTTTTCATAGACGGCAGAAAAGGCTGGTCTGGATATGTCATGGAGAGTACCCAACGTGCTAGTCGTTTGCCTAGAAACTTGATACCCTTTTCTGTTCGGGTGGCATTTCCTGAAAAGCCTCGTACTATAACTTCTTCATCATTGTCGTCGTCATCATCGTGGGCGCGATCATTATCTTCAGATTGCTTTCCAGAGACCTCTGGATGGTCGTGATTTTGCAAACTATCGTTTTTAGCTTTCTCTCGTGCTTTTCTTGCCCTTGCATCGATCTTGGCTTGCTTTGCTGCGGCGTCGATACTCTCTTTCATATATAACATATCAGATCCGAGATTACTATGCAGGCCATGAGTCACGATGACCAGGTGCACTTTCTTCTTCGGGGGCTCTGGCTTGGCGCTTTCTTCGTCTGTGTTTTCTGGTTCCGAGACACTGCTAGTTGCCTTCTCAATGCCCGTTGGTTTGGCTCTTCCATGGTCCCATTCTTTAATGCCCGGTAGTGGTGGCGTGTTCCACAAACTTGCCGTGTCCTCAACCTTCAAGGTTATAGCTCGGGAGAAGACACCTTTCGACTGGGCCGGGTGATGGCCATCCTTTGCGCCCATACTTTGTTGAAAATCGGCAACTTTTCCAGGCTGTGAGACCTGGACCTGACCACCTATAACCGGCACGCCACCAAGGTTGAGACTTTTCTCATCCCGCGCAAGTAAGACCTCGTAGCCTACATCGGCACTAGTGGAGAAAATGACCTGGCTCGAGACCTCTATAACCCAACTCGCGCTTCTTGAAGTCTCTTCACCTGAAGTAGCATTGTAGCCAAAATCGCCATGCGCAGCCCCCGATCCGGCATTCTGGCGGATATTATCCGGCACGATCAACTGGCATGACCATGTGCCTCCAGCCTTTAGCATAGGCTCGAATTCAGGAACGCCATAACGACGGGGATTCTCGAACTTGGTATTCGGATCGTAATGGGCGGGATAAGCAGCGACACTTATGGTATAAGGTCCATGTACGAAGGCGGCTCGTAGAGGAATAGGGGAAGTATTGCGGATACGTAGGTGTAGGACGTCGGGAGAGGGTAGAATTCGATCTTGTGATGGCGAATAAGTTACGGTATAACGAACGACTTCTCCGATCTTGACACTGCCAATCTGGTGTAGGAGAAGCATTGTTTAGGGGGCGGCCTCGTTATCGACGGCTGCAATAATGCGGTTGCTGCTCATTGGATTAAGACAAGGATTGTTGCGACTGTCGATAGCGAAACGTTTTTTTGGGAAAACTTGTCAACGGACTTGTCAACGGGACATGATGGTCGATTAGATCGTGAACAGGAGGATCGACAAGCGTATAGGGTATAAGATGCAAGTATGAATAATGGATGTATTATTCATAAAACAGGGGAGGGAGAGAGCTTCTAGCATAACGTAGGTACTGAAATGGAAATTGAAATGAGGTGACGAATTAAAATAATTTACAATTAGAGGGTCTATCACGCTAAGGTCCAGTCGGAGTCTGCGTACCTATTGTTCAAGTCATGTATTGTACAAATTCCCAAGTGGAAATCGCGTGTTGATGGTTTAGTGTCGTTAATTAGTTGAATGTAGTAATGTACATATGTAAAAGTCGAGTCGAAGCAGGAGCACGAGCACGCGGACAAACTTTAGGAAGTTTAACAAAGATCCACGGATCCGCAGCGTCGGGCAGTACCCGCCCGCAGCCGTTGCTACCGATACCACAGTATCAGCCTAATGCACTACCGACGTCACAAGCACCGCATTCACACACTAAAATCCCTATAAGTACCCTAAGATAGCGCCACCACGCCACAGCTAGTCTAAGGTTACCATCGTATCGTCTTTGTCGCGTGTACGAAGTATCTGGGTATCTTTAATAGCTACTTCATATTAAGCAGTCTTATGAGCTTGCGAGGGCCAATGTTTATCTTCATTCGTTACCGTTGTCATATTATACAAACTGAGTGAAGTCTTGGGCTCATGTTTATGGATTACTTCCCCACTGTGTTCGATGTCATAAATGTTAAACTGAGGCTGGTAAGTATAAGCTAATATTGAAAATATTACCTTGCCCAAGTGGTATTCAAGTCAAGGACACTTTAGTATATATTTTGATGTTTACTTACATGCTCACGAAGTAGTTTATTCTTTAACTAATAAACTGTGAACTAATCTAGCCGAGAATTACGCCCGCCAGTGATTCCAGCAACCAGTCTTAAGGTAATAAAGTCTTAAATATTTTGTCTAGGTATTTCTTCAGAAGCTCATGTGGTGCACGAGTTGCTTCTGTTCGCAAGGTATACTATTCAGCCACTGAATAGCAGCTTTAAGAGCATTCTCCTCAGTCGCTTTAGAACATCTTACCTCATTCACGAATCAATATGAAAGTGTCAACGGATACAAGAGACAACTTTGATTGCTTAATCTTCCATTTCAAACAGCTCAGTACCGTCATACTCTTCAGATGGAGGGGCAATGTAATGACGTAACCCTTCAAAACACGGATTAAAATAATATCTAAAAGACCCTCTAAGCCTTAAAACCAATGGAGATAAACTACTTACGACATAGAAACTAAGTACTGATGCCCAAGGTATATATATCGAGATTGCTCAACTTCTTTTTGAGTCTTTGGCATTGGAAGAAACGAAAATCAGTTGAGACAACACTTACTAATTAGAATGACCGGGAAGTATACAACTACCGATTGTCGAATAGCTAGCTACCTAGCTCATACATCATCATAAAGTGGCGACAATACTAAAAACTGCAACTCTTGCAACTACCCTCCTCCCATTTATGACGAGGAAATTGACAAATTAACTTCGATATAAGATGTTAAGGGACGCAATACCTACCTAGGTACTTAGGTCCACGAATTCAAACATTGTTAACTAGGTACCCAGGTATCATAGGTAAGATCGGGACAGCGGAGCTAATCGTGAAATCCGTTTTACCTGAAGAACGTAGGTAAATACCGGTTAGAAACCGCAGTTCCTATTCATTAGTCTACTCCATTGATCCTATCCATAATCTTAATTGACCAGCAGTTTCTATATGGCTCGCTGAGAATATTGTAAAAGGTTCCTGATAATCCTTAAGTGTAGGTGGTTTTGTAGGTTAGTGTCTTTTCCACGTCTAAGGGTTACTGAGGCTAGCCAAGCAAACTTGAGAGAGCAAAACCACAGCTCAAACGATGCACCGCGAGCCTTGAAACATCATCGTCCCCCACACAGGGATCCTTTCGGTAAGGATTCACAAAAATGAATCATTAGTCTTGAGGCTGCATGTAGCTGGTTGGTTTGTGGATCTTGACATATGTAGTTGGAACTCGAAACCAGCCGTTGCACAACATCATCCTTCAGCTGCCCGATGTAGTAATATTGGCTGGTTAAATGGGCAATGCCGTAGCAGATACGTGGGGTCTGACTTAGATGGGAATATTTAGCAAATCTTACACAAAAGAAAAAATAAAAATAAAAATTGTGAAGCAGGCTACGCAAGCAGAAGTGGTCAGGCAGCCCAGGTACCACCTAGACTATACTTCAGGAACCATTGAAGATCATTAATAGATAGGGAAGAGTATTGAATATGATTCATCACAGAATATAGTCATCTGTGTAACTTTACCTGCCTGCCTGCCTGCTTGCCTGCCTGATGATCGATCATCCAGCCACCCCTTTTATCCTGCATTGGAAGCGTCTACACTATTTCTCCGGAGAGCTGATGGCGATCATGAGGAGTCAGCATGCTCGTATGCTCGTGACGACCTCGGGAAATATAGACTATGTTTTCAGTGGTATTTTCAGGAAGTCACTTGATGGGTAACTTTACTTACATAAGTATCCATCATAGAAGAAATGTGTACTTCTTCTACTGATAATATGACACGACCTTTGTGTGATGGGAAAGGTCAGACCTCTATTTTTCTTTTCTTTTCAACGTGACAAACGGACTTGACTGGCATGTGAGGGGCATTTAGCATCGAGGAGCCACTGAGAATCCAGGATTTAAGTCGCGCTTGTCCCGCCCAAATCGTTGTCCAACTTAGTCCAACCAACCATTAGTCGCCGGTCAGGGGTTCCTAGTCACTTATATCCACTCTTACAACCATACGGGCCATTCCCCAGCAACCCCCAGGTGAAGATCACAGGTGAGGGTTAGAGCAAGAGCGGCCTTGGAAGAAAGAATGAGGGAAAGCGAAGGCGGAGGAGGAGGCAGACAAGCAGGCGTTTAGGGTAGCAGGTCGCAGGACAGGGCAGGAACATTGAAGCGATTAGGGATTGAGGATCTTAAGGTTACGTATTGTACAGTTGCCTCCACTACTACCCGGTATGGTAGGGTATGTATGGCTAGGGACGGTAGGGACGGTACAGTATCAATCAAGTATTAGGTATCAAGTTTTGATCAACTTCAGGTTCAAATTTCTCAATGTTACCAAACTTTCCCAAAACTTTCACAAAACCTTGGAACTTTTTCCCTACATATACATACACATACATACCTGCCTGTATACATAAGGTTGTATGGGATTAATACTTGGATACATATGGATAATCTGGCCCACTTGTTGTTTTTCTCTCTCCTGTCTCACTTCAATCCATAGATTTCGTAACTTCGCGTCTCGTATCTCTCCCTCCTCTCTCCATCCATCCATCCCCCCCTCTCTTCACTTCTTCTTAGAGGTAACGCGTTGCCAATTGTCATGTTGGATTCGAGAAAATCCTTCGATCAAGTGGTAAATTAAAGTGCGATCACACATCATTGTCCTGCGACTTTGACGTCCATTGGGAATGTTTTCGCCCGATACTGCACATCCCACTCCTTAATGCAGTCTGCAGCCAGCCAGCCCAATCAGCTCCGAATTGAGTGCATGCAACTAGCCATTCAGGAGTAACCAGCTGTTCATTTCCTGAGATAGCGGCAGGCCTTCTTGACCAACCGAAGCAGTAAAGCAAAGACGGCCTTCTCTACGAATCCGTAGCTACGGGGCTGACTAGACGGACGAATGGCACAATCTCACCATGGAGCAGCCAAGTACCGGTCGAGACGTCGACACCAGACACGCAGTCCCTCCCCATCTCGCCACCATGATTGGGACTCACGACATGATCCCACCCCCCATTCGCTGCCTTACCGACCCCGAGTACCTGAAATACCAAGGCCCGCCGGGAGAACCTCAAATTATTATTCCCAACCACCTGCACCACTGTCCGACTTAGATGATTCCGACTCAATGCCTCATCCGCATCAACTAACCCGGTCGGCAACTGCACCATCCCGGAACGGCAAAGGCCGGGCAGTATTCCTTGAAGTAGAAGAGGAAGACGACGACGACGAACAAAACCAAATGATATCGAGACTCAGATCTAGGTCGAGACCTAGGACCCAGTCTCGAAACCAGTCTAGGAACCCGTCGAAGGCTAGAAGTGTGAGCAGCAGCGGAGATGATGAGACCTACGAACTTTCGACCCCGAGATCTACTCCTTTGTATCGTTCCAGGCCGACCTCGAGACTTCCGTCACCATCTTCCTCGAGAAGCTCAAGCGTCGATACTGATTCTTCCGTGTCCACGGAAGATCAAAGACCACCGCGCCGATCTCGTAAAGGACGGGTCGAAACACCGGTAACACCGCCGCCGCCGCCTCTACCAATCGATCGAGCCGAGCGTCGACGGCATCGGCATAGACATCGAGATAGATCAGGCTTAAGGGACAAGGAGGATAGCGATGATGAACCCGAATACGACAACAGAATCCGTTTGCGAGCGAGGTCCAAATCCGTACCGCGACCTGCACGGCACATGCAATCGCGAAGTTCTTCGCGAAGGCGCCCTCCAACTCGAGAACGATACGAGGAAGGAGAGCCTAGTACGTTTGCAAAGCGGTACGTTCAAATAAGAGCAATGTGCATATCACGAGGTTCGACGATACTAACTATGAATTTGAACCAGACCACATCGGAGAAGGTATTATGAAACCAATGCGGTATACACCGAGAAGCCCGCGCTTCCACGGGCGCATACCGCACCCAGTTCTCATGTGACGTCGCAGAGTATGAGCTCCTCTTCAAGACGTTCTTCAGCATTTCTGAATAAGTTTATGGGCCCAGGACTCCAAACGCCTCCCGAAAAGCACAAGAAGATGTAAGTCTACCCACACGGCAGGCGGGGAAAAAATTATCCCTAGTGAAATGGCGCAAGTCTAATTGAGGCTCTTCGCGTAGGGCGGAATGCGTGGTCTGTCTCGATGACCTGCCAGCGGCGGAGATGGCCAAGTTGAAGTGCGGGCACCGGATGTGCAAGGCATGCCTCAAGCGTAGCTTCAAGCTTTCCGTCAAAGACCCGGCACAGATGCCGCCTCGGTGCTGCACAACAGACTGCATCCCACTAAAACACGTCGATAACCTCTTCGACATCGACTTCAAGAAGACGTGGAACCAGAAGTTCCACGAATTCTCCACCCGCAATCGCGTCTATTGTCCGGGCAAGAGGTGCGGGCAGTGGATCAGACCCGATCAGATCCAGCGGCACCAGAATGGCCGCAAGGTGGGTAAGTGTGGCAGCTGTCATACCCGGGTTTGCTGCGACTGTAACAATAGGTGGCACGGCTCAGGCCCGTGTCCTGCGGACGAGGAGACGAATCAGATCTTACAGCAAGCTAAAGAAGAAGGTTGGCAGCGTTGCTACCGCTGTAGGAACATGGTTGAGTTGAAGGAAGGCTGCAACCACATGACTTGGTATGTCATCTTTTCATATGATAAATCGCCGCGTGGGTGTCTGACATAATATCTAGCCGTTGTGGTGCCGAGTTTTGTATGATATGTGGACTAAAGTGGAAGACTTGCGAATGTCCTTGGTTCAACTACGACGGGGCGGATATTGATCAACTCGACCATATGCAGATCCCGGAACCGATAATAGATCGTGAGAGGCTTAATCTCAGAAGTGCCCCAGTGGCATCGGCTATGAATCCTAGGCGAGTCTCGCCTGGCAACGGATTGCGGTCTCGACCGAACGCCTACGACGAGAGACTCTTGAGACGTTTTGAGGAACGAGAGATCCAGGAACGACAGGACGAAGAGCTCGCACGACGACTTCAGTTTGGAGATTCAGAGGACGATTATATGTCACCCGATGATATCGGCAACGATACAGGACACTTTATGCCCAATGAGTACAGACGCCGGGCACAGACCGTGATTGCACCACCTGCGCCTGCACCGCCGCCAGTAACGCCGTTCGAGAGATCGAATTCCGTCATTACGGATTATGTTGCCGGAGTCAACAGGGCACGAGGTGTTCGTGCGAACTCGATGGAACGCCGGCTCGCAGACCGATTTGAACAACGTCAACAAGGCCGCAGCCCAACTCATCACTCGTTCATACCGCCTCCGCCTATCCCTCCGCTAGAGATGGGCCCCCCTCCTATTCCCGCACAATCCATAGCGCCAACCCCTATGCTGCGACGGCATACCGTAGATGATGATTTTTACGAGGGACCACGGGTGGGCAGATTTCCCGAGCGTATGCTTCCGAGGAGAGCGGCGGCCCGCGGTTATGTTGATGACCCGGGTTTCTATGAATCAGGACCCCGAACACGACGCCGCGACAGAGCGGCATCAACTTCACCCAAGGATTCCGTTCTCGCAGGACTGACCGGTCCTGGACGCGGTATGCATCGCGTCTACGAGTGGGTTAATCACGTTGAGCCGGACCCAACCGGTATTGCCACGTAAATCAAGTCACAATGATAAGTATCTTCCCATGAGTTTACTTGTTCGAGAGCTTCGCTCATATCAGTCTACGTTTTATTTATTTTTTTGACGATGATCATGATACATGAGGCGCGATTGATGAGTTTCTTCCATGGACCTGGATCTCTTTTGCGCAAGTTGTATTACCATCTACATCAATATCTACATCTACCTTCACGCACTAGCATGTCATATCATATCATTTGAATTCTAGAGCGGCTAGTTGTTTATTCGATATTACCAAATATGGTTCAGTCTCAGGACAATGTATTTGAGATTCGGTTCGGAATCTTGGACAGGAGTTTCGGACATTCATCGTTATTATTAGTATCAAGGGATTTTACAGGCATTTATAAGGAACAGAACCGTCGCTATTTTCATCATCTTTCAACATAGAAAACTCAAAAATATAGTCCTCGATTCTTCTGTTTCATACGCTTTTCGCAAAGTAATCCTCCCAAGCCTGAGTGAAAAATTGCAACTTCTGAATATTCTGGGATATCGCTAAACCAATTGGACCTTTCTCTCCTGCCTAAGTACCTATCCAAGGTAAAATCAAATAAAACCCTAGAAACTTCGTACTCCACCCTATCTGCCACTTCATCGTGGCTCTTTAGTATCGGGCCAGATGTTCCCCCGACATGTCCGGTGTCATACCGGCGTGCGGTGTTAGTGGTAGCTGGTACATTGGCGGCTCCGACGGCATCGGAACCTGACCCATCTGATACGCGGACGCTTCAGGTTGTGGCTCGGAGGAATGAAGGGCTGCTAGCGTAGCATATGCGGGAGGCTTCTCGCTAGGGATATGGCTAGGCGCGTGGCGCGGGGATGGAGGCGAGTTAGGCGTAGCAGCGGTGGTGACAGATGGGGAATACGTCAGCGCCGGCGTCGGCAGAGCCAACCCGGACATCGACGACCCGGTCTGGATCGATGGGGCACGCTCCGGATACGGCGTGGGTGCCCAACGGATATGCTCGGATGGGCTCCGGCTATCGTTCACGGCGCCCACGGGCGGGGTTGACCGGTGCGTACTGGAGACGGGGGTCATCTTGTAGCCGTCCTCAATATCATCCTCCTTCGCGACCATCATGTGCCGCTGCTTTCTCCTAGGCCGGATGCGGAGGAAGTACCATAGGGCTAAGGCGAGGAGAAGCGCGATGATAACACCGAGCACTACTCCCGCGATGGTTCCGCCGCCCATATACTTTTCGGGAGGGCCGTCATCCAAGTCATGGTCCTTTTCTTGATTCTCATCTTTGTCGTCCTCATCGTGGAGATCTTTTTGGTGGTCACGAAAGTCGTCAGCAGTGTCGTCATCACGCTTGGCCAGCGGGTTCTCGAACGCGACCGTGTCCCCTCTGACGAGGTCGTCAAAAGCATGTCTCGCCTCAAGCGATTGAAATATCCCAGAGAGTTCTCTTGATCCCAAGGCTGAGTCTTGCTCAACCGACCGTTTCCACTGCGAAAGGTCGTTCGCGGTAGCACCCACCACGAGACCGCACACCAGGTAAGAGCGCCGCATGGCGAAAATGATTGGGGAGGGGGGAGGGAGCACTTCGTGATCCGTGTTTCTCGAGCCTTTCTTTTAAGACGCTCCACGAAGGTTTATTGTAGTTATGACTTGAATTAATCCATACATCTAAACCGCTAGCATCATTATGTAGGCATGCAAAAGACAAAAACGAGAGACAGGACGTTATGTTCGCCAAAAACCGATGATGGGAAAACGGAGCGCCTTCAACGGACTCTACGGAGCTGTGTGTGTAAAGGACAAAAGAATGCTGAAGGCGCCAAGATGTGCAAGTTCCAGCCACTAAAAAGCCAAGGTCCGCAGTAACTGTCGCTGCAACGAGTTTATGAGTTTCCGCTGGGCCCCCTCCCGTCATAGGGCTAGCGAAAACGTAGGGGGTGTCCAATTATAGATGGACAAGAGATGCACTGCCCCCGCCGTTGTAGCAAGCAGAAGAAGGGCAAAGCCTATCAAAACCAGTCTGCCAGTTCGTTTCTAGCGACACGTCTACCAGATGCAGATGAGAGGTCCCACCCTGGAGTCGATCGCCTTGGCTCCGAAAACTGGCTGACTGTCTGTTACCGTATCTGCGTGTGTGGGGGGCTCGAAGGATTGGGGGATGGAACTAATAATGGCGCGCGGAATTTGCTTATGGTGTCTAGATAGTTACTGCGTGCTAACCCCTATTGTGCTACCGGGTACGGGGCGGCGAAAGTCGATATTGATGCCGAGACTTTATAAATCCATCACATCGGGAACCAAAAAGTCATTGTCCATTAACAAGCAGGTAGCCTTGAAACCTATCCTCAGCGAGATGATTGCCCAGGCTGCCAGGTCGCCCTATGCTACCCAAGCAAACTGCATGTTGGCAATTAATAAAAAACTGCCGTCTACCCATACCTCCTACCTCATACTTACATATACGCAAGGAGATGGCACTTCACAGCCGGGCTTACAATTGACGCGTCCGCACCGTGGCTGAAACTTTTATACCGCAGCACCCGTACGAAGATCTCATCCAACCCATCAGTAAACAGTACCCCTCGGATACTCAGGCAGCAGGGAGCAGCCATGCAGGTACGACAACGAAAGTGTTGAAAACATCTCGGGATTTCTAGCTCCTTGGCTTTCGTACATCTGTAGATCGTATAACATCCGGGTCTCGACCACCAAGACCTGAAAGTCAGCAAAGCCCCCCCACGACCAAACGAGAGAAAGCAAAAATGAAAAAGAAACAAAAAGCCAAGAGCAGATAGATACCGGTTCCCACACTTTTTTTTTCTCTCCCCCGTTGCTTGTGTATGCGCGAACACGTTCGTAAATCCTCTCTCTTTCTCGTTGCTCCTATGACGCGAGCTCGCTTCGTAACTCCGGTTGAGGTCTCTTACTGGACGCCGACCGTCGAATTAGGGTCCCGGACGAATAGTGTATGCGGATGCTGACAGCGCAGCTAGCTCAATAGTGTGTTGTTGGGCATCCATCTTCGTTTGAGGAGAGGCCGGCTCATTGGGCATGGTGATACACAGTGAGACGGTCGAGAGTGAGAGTTAAACCGCATTCATAACCTAATGTCTGATTCTTCCTTCCCAGCCCCCTTGAGCCAGACGATCGTGGAGGTAGGTACCCAGCAGCCTGCTTCAGGTGGTATTATTAATATATAGTTGGAGTTCCTCATTAATTAGGGCTACGAGGCTGGCTGCAGCATTGATGGGCAATGGTGACATGACACTTTAGAATCGACGAGGACAGGGCTATGAAGCAATGTTTGCCTTAATATCTCTTAAGTACCTAAGTCAGTACAAGTTTTACTTTGGAGCCGGATTAAATGAAATCCATTCGGAGAGATGAATTTCCTCGCTCCTGGGGCATATGATTCGGGCTATCCAACCCCCTCGCCCCCTCAAAGCAACGGAGCCGCATTCTACTTGGGTACCCGACCTGCTTCCTAGAGTAAACACCTACCTAGTTATGTAGGTATTTATATACCTAGGTACGTATATTACTCGCCAAGCCTACCTGTCGATGCATACATATGGCTCGGCCTCGAACCCGCGGATAGTATTCATGTTATTAGATGTATCTACCAGCAGGTTGCATACAATAGTCTTTGGGATCCAATATCAGCTCACCCACGGCAAACCATGACCAGCTGGTGAGGCCTCTTTGAGAGAGTCGAGCATACAATTGGCGAATGTCGGCATGAACGCCATGCCGGTAGTCCGCGAGGCTTGCATGACAGCAGAGATCGGTGAAGTGCTTGTGATCTGCTGGACGAGGATGAGTGATTGGTTCCTTCAGCGCAGGAGCAATAGGATCGACCTTTCTACCGACAGAAACAGGTTCATTTTTCTTCTTCTTCGGTTCTACACACACACACCGGCATGGCAAGGCCGCATCGTGACATGCGAAGCTGCTATAATCCTTTATCGTCCTGAATCGGAGATGTAAGTGCTCCATGAAGGGATGACGAGTAAGCAACATGTCTTCTAGTTTCCTTTATTTCATATACATTATCCACCTTGTTCCCCAAAGCACTCTTGGCCCCTATAGCTTTATTCCGAGTTGTCCTGAGACGCTATCGAATAAGATATGAGATTCTTGACAACTGTCTGGGCAATAAAGTAAGGGTCAACCAGCATAACATGTCAAGCGTCATCCTTCCCGAGTGGCTTTATACCTTTGCATATGAATCAGCTCAAGCATCGTGTGAGCTGCCACCAACACATATTCTAGTAACGTAATATCAATATTAAGAATAGATAAGCTTTGAGTCTGGTAACCATTTGCTCGTTATAGTAAGCCTCCAGTCGGGATCCTCGAATCCTTTAAATAGTGGATATGAAGCAGAGGACTTAGGAAATAGTATTTGTAAACCAATTAGTCTGATATCTTCCAACTATCCCTCGCTTCCTTGGTCGCAAGGGAGAGAAGGGTATGACATCTGTGTTGAGGAACTATCTTGATAAAAAGGGGCAAATAGTAATGGACTATCTATCACGCAACACACCTTTATTATAAATACACCAAATAAAGATGATCTACAACTTTCTCTTAACTCATCAATATTGTATATACTTTCATTGGTTGTTCGCTCCAGTTATCTGTCTTGCCTGAAGGTTGGTGTCTGGAAGTTCTTCATGGTACTATAAATGCCCCCCTACCTATGGCAAGATAATAGGTGACTAGCAGCATGCCTTCTGGTGATATACAAATGTGCTTATTGTTATTTCGTTACCTATCACCAGATTATTGGCAAGTGCATTGAACGATCATTCTAGGAGATCTAGAATTTGCTACTTTGTGTTTGATGCCCACATCCGATGTTTCACGACTAGCGATCAAACGTTCACAACATTCGTTGCTCTAAGTTAGCATTTTGACTAATTTCCACTCTTCTATGAATAATAAGAGTTCACAACTTTTCTAGGACGAATTCACAATCACCATAGAAGACTCGTGATAGTTTATGACCGATGAATTATGCCAATGGGAGGCGAACTCAATAAGAATCATCTCCAGAAAACCCAATGAATCCCATTCTCATTCACTCTACCCTTTGCTATGCTGTGTTCCCCCTTCCACTCAGACCGAAGACCCGCAACCGGTTTTTAGCGTAGCATCCCCTGTAGCTGTAGGTAGAATCATTGGGGGGTGAATCCCAATGATCCCGATATTATCTAACCGGCGAGGGACAACAGTGGTTTACATAGAAATAAAAATCTGGGATATTTCCCACTCCGTTGTTACCCGTCACACGTCAACTGCGTCCCGACCCCGTGAGGTAGACATCCACCTTATTATCAGTAACCCTGAGATGAGATGTGTACCTAATCATCGCAGGCCACTTATAGGACGACAGCGTTTATTTCTGCGAGAGGAATTAATCTTATGAATGTCTCTAGCAATCACGGGAGGTACTTACGGGTCTGTTGAATGACAGTCTGGATCTGGGGAACCAGAGTCTGGTCGACGAGAGAGGAGACATCGAAGCCGCCGACGCCGCCAATGAGGCCAAGGTCGAAGACGTTCAGCTGAAGAGCGCTGAGGTCGAAGTTGCCGAAGACCCCGAGGCCTCCGAGCTGGGACAGGAGAGCAATCTGTTGCAGCTGGAGCAGGGCGTTGATGTCGAAGGAGTTACCGACGAACAGGCTCTGGAAGCCGCCGATGTTAAGGTTGTTGAAGGCAGACAGCTGGGCAAAGGCCTGGAGGTTGAAGCCGTTAATGGCGAGCAGGTACTGGAGGTCCTGGTTGGCGAAGCCGAAGTTGTTGAACGAGCCGACGTCAACGCTAAGACGCTTCTCGGGGACGGCGGTGGGAGCAGCACTGGCAACGGCAGCTAGAATGCTGGTAAAGATAGTAGAGGCCTTCATTTTGAATAGGTGTTGAGGGAGTGTTGATAAATTAAAATATTAGATAATATGAGCACAGCTATGTGAACCAGTTAGCTATGTCACTGACGATGATTCGAATTCGGATTCGGGTCCGGTTGCCACTGTTCGACTTACCTCGAAAGTTCTAATGAGTGTATATAAAAAAAAGAGTGAAGCGAACAAGGAGCACAGCTGTTTCAATGTTAGCTGAGATTGTCAGGTGAGGCGATGGTTAGAAGCTGATGGCTTACCTCTGAATGAATGAAAGAATGGGTTGAGAGATCTGAAGATGTCTTTGGATTGGTGGATGGAATGGTTAGAAAAAAGAGACACATTTAGACGAAGTGAACATCATCTTATATATCAAATGGCACGCCATGTTGATCGGATGGCATGAGTCCTAGAAACAACGCCAAGATTCTCAAGAGGCAATAATAATTCGGAACTTAGTCGAAGGAGAGTTCCGGTGCGTGTCAGGATGTAGACATCATTAGGCGGATGTGTGAATGGTAAAACGAGCCGTGTCCAGGGGGCATATGAGAACGGAGATGCTCAATCTCTGGCGGTAACGTCTTGGCAAAATAAGAATCAAGGCATCCCCTCAGTGACCATGACCTCGCGCGGAGGAAAACCGCCATAGCCAAAAGCCCCTGGCGCACCGTTGAGTGGTATAGTACCAAGAGACAATGGACGAAAAGGCCCCATCACGGCTCATCTCATGCCAGTCTCTGCCGTCCGGTATAACGGGGTAGGGCTCTGCGGGTGGCACAGATCACGCACGGAAGACCTTTGGGCCGAGGACATAGCGTAGATCAAGAGCGCATCTCAAGGGTGGTAGTAGTCTAAATAACCTTAGTGGCAACAGGATCTAGCTATGCCAGTCGCCTGACATGTACCATACCTTGAGATATACCTTAGTTGCCATGGTTTCTCCTGCGTGAGTCCTGTGTCTCTTTGACATTGTTACATCAAACTAGTCTATCAACTTGCTTGATCGTCGTCCAGGGTCGCCATGCTGTTTTGTACATAGTACCGTTTACTGGTGCTATCAATGGTATTGGCCAATAGCCTAGTAAGAGATATAGATGGTTCCGATAATGAAGAAGATAATGTCACTTCATATCTACACTCATGAAGCTTACAGTCATAGTCGACATTCGACTCACCATAGTCTGTTGTGAGTAAGTTGAAGTTCAAGTCCGTCTTGGCCAAAGCGTTGTCAACTTCTTGGCAAAGTCTTAACTGGGCAGGGGTTATATGCAGGAAAAGAATGTCCCAAAGGCGCCCGGCTAGTCGGCACCGTCCATAGTAGCTTGAAATGGGTTCGGGTACTCGACGTTAATACATAATCCCATAAACAAAGGGTGCTAAGGATCTATCACCTAGGTAATCATCTTTTCAGACAATCGGGAGGGATATGACCTCACCTTGGCTATGTTTATCAGCTCTATAACGACGAACCAAGTGGCCAATCATGTAACCATATTTCACATTCTGACGCCTTCTAGTACCCAGCCAGTCCCCGGATAGACAAGGGTCTCTATCACTTTTACGAGATCTCCCCAGCACGGCACCGGGAAAGCCTAGATCAGGGCCCATCGATCTCCGACCCATGGTTTCGCATGTACCCCAAGTTGCCATTCTTGGATATCGGATGTGTCACAGATGCGACACCCACAGACTTAAAGCGTTGCTGTCTTCCTCGATTGAGTATGGCCCACAAGCTTAAGTCGTGGTCGCTCTGGAAGTTGACGTATCCGAGCGTGATATACAGTAGTATCCTAGGTATAATCTCCAAGTTCATCCGATCATATCAGGCCAAACATGATTGTTTTGTTGACCTCACTTGACTTGTTACCAGATACGGCTCTTCGCTAATAAGTAATTATCATCTAATGTGCTCTATTTGGGCGGGAGAGCGATCTATATAACAAACATCGCAAATGGATTATCGATGTGTAAGTTGAAACCATCACCTAAATAGTGTATAGAGTAACAAACATCGTGATCTGTTTTCTATTGACTCAAAAATGAAGCTATATATGCCTAGTTATATAACCCTATTCCAGTCGACCAACCTCCTCGCCAACTACTCGGCGTATCGAATACAATATGTAAGACAATGTAACTCTTCAAAGCCATACCAGTCTCTGTACCTTCACCAGGAATTTCATCCTGTCTTCTATAGTATCATCTAGCAAAGATGATGTGGTTCCATGGCATAATCACTACAGTCAGGCAAAGTCGCATAGCCATCTCATAAACAAAGATCCATAGAGCTGTTAGAAAGCTAATCATTTCATTTTCCTACACGTACTGTTTTTCGGCATGGAAAAGCTTCCGCTGATATAGCCTTAAGTACCATGACACATAATGAGCTGCAAATCGCAGGGCTAGACAAACTCCGACGATGACCTATTATCCCTGAAATCCGACAGATGCCACCCAACCCTATCCTCTCAAAGGTCAATTACCTCCTACTAATATAGCCGCTAGTTACCCTTGCCCTTATTGCACTCCCTCTTGGTCATGATGGTGCGCTTCTGCTCGCGGGCAGCCTGCTTGACAGAGGCGTTGACAGTTCGCTTGATGATGTCTAGAAACCATTAGTGAAAATGCAATCTTAAGCGATCAATGGCATCTTGAGGGGATCCTACTCAGGTTGAAGTTGTTCAGGAGAAGCTCCTGCTGGATGAGTTGCTGGACGGAGACAGAGTTGACGAGGCCGAGCTGCTGGAGCTGCTGGAGCTGTTGTAGTTGAAGGAGAAGCTGGATCTGGTTGTTGATGCCGATGCCGCTGATGCTGCCGAGGTTGAAGTTGCAGACGCCGAGAGAAAGCATCATGTTTCCGATGTTCTGCTGGAGGCTGCCCTGTAGGTTGTTCTGGTCGATGTCGATTCCATCGGCGTTCTGGAGATTGTCAAGGTCCTCTTGGAGGTTCTCGTCCTGGTTAAGGTTGGCATCCTGGTTTTGGTTCTGCTCCTCGGCGAGCTGTTGATCAGCTAGTTGTTGCTCGTCGCCATTCGCCTCTTGATCCGCATTCTGGTCCTCGTTGACGTTCTCGTCAGCGTTCTCGTCAGCGTTCTGCTCGGCATCTTGGTTGTTTTCCTCGGCCTGCGCGGCATCGGCCGCCTCGGTACCGTTGGCAACAGCTGCAGTACCGTTGTTGGCTAGCTCACCACGTCTGAGCACAGCGACTGTGCGTTGACTCGGGTGAAACCCCTCGGCGGCAAGGATGCCGGGAAGGTAGGCGGTCAACGCCAAAGTGGCAAAAAGGGGGCCTGATGTGAACTTCATCTTGGAGTAGGTAAAAAAATAAATAATAAGTATTAGAATGAATGTACCGCTAGAACTCCTAGGTTAGTTTTGTCTCATCTACAACAGTAGGATGTATGCCTTACTTTCAAACGGGATTAAGGAGAGTATGAGAATAGAAGGAGCGCAGCTATTATCAGTTAGTAAGGAGCGAAAATGGCCCAAGGGCTCAAGGGAAGGATAGGACTATACCTCTAAATTATATAAAGAAAGTAAGCGAGAGATGTCTAGCAACCTATATGCATGAGAGAGTGTGTGTAGAGAAGAAATATTCGGCCTGGAAAGTGGTCGACTTATATCTTCGCCCCAAGAATTTGCGACCACACCATCAACCAAGTCCTCATGGCTGCTCTCTGTCTTGTTCAGCAAAGCTTCATGGCAGCTTACCACTTTGACATCATGATTGAAACCTTATGCAACTTGGCAGCTGGTATTCTGCCATCAAAAGACGGCTAACATGAGTGCCGCGCATATCATCGGTGATGGAGCGTCCCCGACATGCTGTGGTGATAGAGCCAAGCCTCCTGATCCGCTCGGAAGCCGTATTGGCGGTGCTATTTTCGGGGCATTCCGCAGAAAGCACAGTTAGGATGATGCCATCTGGGGTAGCTGTCAAGGGACGAGTTTATCTTGCCAAATCTCTTAGATGTTGTTTCATGGTATCCCAACACGGAGGTATGCTAGATAGTACGCTTCGACTCATTGTGATGGTTGACAAGGGTCGTGATAACGCCAAGAATTTCTTTGAAGCCGGACATTGTGCTCTGACCATATGACCCCCTGGCCCTGGGTATTCCGACACCTTAAAACCGCGAGATCGCCATCCGGAGACTCCCACCAATGATAAAAGACCATTTTCATGAGTTCATATTCAGGAGACCACGTCCATTCTCAAAATCTTGATAAATAACTGTATGTAGCTTATTTCACCACCATCGACTGGTTTTGACCGGCTGTGACCTATATCCCGTTGATCAAAAATGTATAAGGAGATCTTGAGGATCTTGATGTGCCTTCCGCGCAGCATAAAGGTCATCATATAATAACAGCTTGACAACCTTGTATGAATAATGCTGAAATAAAGAGTGTCAATAACTGGTGAGCCATCATTTTGACATATGTTTTGTATAAATCTGTTTCAATCAGTGTTCCCTTGTTTGTCACTGATGGATGTAGTACCTACCTATATGTTCGAATGGGTTCTAGGTACTTACGGGCATTAGACAGAAATTTGACACTCGCAATATCATCGCATCTTACATTGGTGGGTACCTTGTCATTTATACTTGGTGGTTAGGAGATGTAGGTCAATGGGGTTGCTGTTCGTGTTTAGGATCTTCATATGATACTATCTTTGAATCCGGGGCAAGCTCGCTCGTCCATGAACCCCCCTTAGCCTAAAGACCTAAGTCTAGCATCAGTTATGTTGCTTCTCGGATATGATATTTATTACCCTTAGTCGATGTGTTGACTATCTTCCTCCGGTTTGCTTTGCTGAGATAAATGTGCTGATGATCGGTTCCAAGAGCGATAATACCCTTAAAATGCCTTAACATTATAAATAACCACCACGGAGGTATTTTTCTTAGAAAACCCAGAGTCAAATCAATTCAAGCGAATATAGAGAGAGGTATTGATGGACTTGACTTAGTTCCATAGCTCTGATATAGGGGGTAGGGGGTACAATTGGATAGGTAGCAAAGAAGAAAGCATGAAGAACAGTGGGATATCTATCATCTCTAAGAGCCCACAAGAAAGAAATGACTAGGATTTTGCTTTCTAACAATTAAATATATAATTATGCTAGTTTCAATGGCATTCAAGGATAATTATTGCTCCCATGTGGAAACGGTTCTTCGTCTTATGACTCCGATCAGGTAAACTCTTAATAAGCCATCGTCGTTGTACAAATGTAAGATAATAATAAGCGTGATAGTACAAGGAAGGAATTAACAGGAGGTCTGACAGATCCGCTGAGGTCACACATGGGTAACATTAAGGCAATTAATCCAAGTACAAGGCTTTAGGGTGATATCTGGTGTGGCGGCTAAACAGCCAATGTACTTCATTACCAACAAAAAGCAGTTGTCCCACTCTACAGTATATCTTATTGGAGTGGTTGGTTCATAGGTATTTCTCGTCTGTTCAGCCACGATTGTTTCTTGGGTTCTTAAACATTGTTGGACAGAGCCTCGCCATAGCTCGAATTTGGACGCAAGGGAGACAAGACATGAGACATCTTGAGGAAGCAATCTAACTCTTACCGGTATTAGACTCATACATTGCCATGTCTAAGCACTTGCTTGCTCTTATCGCTTGACTTCTTTCTTCGGAATATCGAACAAAGACCATTCATCCCCGAGTAAGCTTCAGGGCAGCATGGAACTTCTCATTCGGCCATTACACAATCATCTCATCTAACAACACAGCGATGGCCTCCTGGGGCCTACCCCCGAGAGAACAAGCATATATGCCGTATAAACCGTCGCCTTTAAACCCGTCAAATTTCGAGACACTGCCAAAACAACAGAGACGAAGTGACCAGTGTCGAAGCGTCAAGCATGAGCAGAGTCCTACACAGAGACTGATGCGGCAGAAGGCTGCAGCGGCGTGGAGGACAATGTCTTCTCGGGATGCGACTATATCAAGCCACGCTCAAACAATAGCTAAAGAAGTCGACGAGAAAGCTAGTGCGCAGATGGAAGATTCTTGCCCTGTTCGCACCGCCGCCGTGCACTATTCAGAGGACAAATGTCATGATGCTGACGTAGCAGCGCAGCAAATAGACATGGAGAAGCAGACACTTGCCGATGGGAACTATCATCGGGTTAACTGGACACCAAAGACAAATTACCCCTTACACCTATTAACGGCAAAACGCTTAATAATAGCAATAGGGATCTTGTGCGTAATTGGAGTCCTGTCAGCGATGCGTGCAATCGCAGTCAGCAAAATTCAGGCTTGGCGAACATGACAATCATATCTCTTGCTCATACGAGGAGTGGGTTAGCTTTGTTCTACTGCTTAGATATCCATATCACCACACCGTGAAGACCTTAACCGGGGCCGACCATCTATATTCCAAAACCCGGCCTGGATATCCATTTTCTATAAGTTCGTTGTCTTGTCATCGTACACCGTCTTATCATCACACATTAACCCAAGGTCTATTTCCCCAATTTTGGTGTACTATTCATCATTACTTGGTCTTTTCTGCATCTGGCGGCTTGGCTTTTTTCTCCTTCCGTTTCCGAATACCTGTCTCAACTTGCCATATCGCCCTCTCGAGTTCGACTTCTAGCTCTGGTATTTCTAACGCTTTAACGAGTTGCCGACCATTCTCTTGCGAAAGCACCATTGTCTCTTCTTCGGTTGGGTTTGAGCCTTTAGTGATGGGTGGCCTTGCATCTTCTGTATCTGCAGTTGATAACTTTGAGGCAGGAGAGTCGTCAAGAAGTGGTGAATAGATTGAGTTGAGTACAGGAGACGGCGACAGAGATAGGAGATTCCTGTCGCAGAGGAACTGGAGATGCTTGCCGCCAGCGAGTGCCCGCCAATGCGACCAAGCTCGATAGACAAGGTAGAAGAAAGGAAGGTTGGGTATTCTAGCAAAACGTTTGTCAGTAGCTTGAAGATGTTTGATGTATGCGCTTTGGGGGTAAGATAGAAACCTACAATGGGACAAGGGCGACTGGTGCACTGATAGGCATTCCGATAAAACACCATATCAACCTAGATCTGTGGAGTGCTTCTCGTTCTGTACCGAGCGTTCGTAGTACATTCACCGCTTTGGTAGTAGGGATGAGGCTCTCAGGGTAAATGAGATGATTCTTGTCCTTTCCTAGTATTTCTTCCTCTCTCCTTCGGGTAGACAAAGGGGGTACGGACTTGAGACCCCATTCCTCGTAAGGAATCCTTTTCAGCAAGTTGTTACCATATACCACAACCTTTTTCTGCCAACCACTGTCTTTCTTCTCCCAGCCAGCCCAGAGCTTTGCGGCACGAACTGTTGCCTTGTCTACTATAGTTTGCCTGCTTGTAGGCAAGACTTGGAGCTTCTGGCAGTATAGTAGAGTTCGCTTAGTCGAGATGGGCAAGAGAAAGAACCTCATTATTGCGGCCGAAAGAGAGTTTCTTATTGCGACGACTTGGAATGAGAACCAGCGAAGATTGCGAGGATTGCGAGGATTGCGAGGAGATGGAGTCAAGAAGTTGTGTATCGCACTGGAACACCGGTTACTTCATCTGTTGGAAGTCCTTGTAAAAATCATTGTAACAACATTTTACGAAGTTGAACTTTTTGAAGACGACTGACAAGGAACAGTGGAAAGAATAAATTTGTAGTGTACCAGGTAGTATGACGTTGAAAAGGTAGATGTAACTTTTTTTACACCCTTGTCAAGCTCGCTGCAACTTGCAAAGTCTTTTGCTGCTAGTCTCTAGCAAATGAAGATGCGCTGGTGACGCATGTGAACAAGGATCGCGTTGTGGCTTGCACCTGATTACCTACTTACCACCTGGAAGGTTCCGAATTGCTACTTGTATGTACACTATGTACTTATATTATACATTACGTTCCATACATATATGGAGGGATATATCTTGGCAAGTACTAGTTTTGATACTCGTTTTTCAATATGCGCTCTTTGAAAATTGAAATCTAAGAAGAAAGACTGAATATTCATTCAGCTCTCCATCCGTAAGGCGCCTATGGTGGCTGTGGCTAGAGCATACCTCATAGTACCTACATTGTACATGCATAGATGTATGTAGCTGAATGTACAGGGCCAGATTCGGACTTGCCCCACGTGAGAAACGAAACCACCGCTGCCTCCCTACCTACGTATTACAAAGATCCGCCGAAACCAGTTAACTGTATATTGACCGTGAATGTACAGTTAATATTTTTAAACGTTTCGAAATTTCCACATAGCTGAACCGTAGTGCAAATCGGCAAACGTTTATAAATAATTCAAATATAAAAGTCAACTCCAAACGTTTACACATTTAAATGCTCTCCTTTGAAACAGTACTTCACACGGGAAGGACGACGGGAAGGCGCGGGAAG